>JAJOOH010000723.1:0-95394 GCA_029582605.1 Solanum gracilifrons
GGCTATGCCTATTCCCATCATGTGGGATGTGCACTATAGTTATTGGATAGGTTCTACAACGTGTAGGTAGTAGTATGGGATGCTATCTACACATGGCAGGAGTAGGCTTTGAAGATACTAAAGTGAGTTCCCTAAGTCTAACGACTATTATGTGAAAGTCCCCTTATGTGCTTGAAGGTCTCCTAAGTGGTTTCTTAAAGAATGTTGGTCTATTGATGTTATGTTGTAAAGGAAATGTCCTTATCTAAGGTAATCTTGAGGAACACTTAAGTGTGCTTGAAGATGTTGTATAGGCGGTCACTTCTTGTCTCACTCAAGCGTGTCTTAAGGTTATATTAGGTAGAGGTCCTATGGTAATCAAATGGCATGTGTTCTTCTAAAGTTAAGCATCAGTTGGATATGGATATGTTGAGTATGTGTATGGTTGGCTATGGTCTTATATGCGAATTTTGACTTGTATTATATCTCTTATACTTGTGAAGTGAAGGTTTTATCAAAAATGATATGAAAACATATATCCCTTGTAAATGTCTATTGAAGCATGTTTTTTCATGGTCTCCATACTTAGTACTTAATTGTGCTAACCCCTTTCTTTCCCTTTTTGACTAAAGTGTAGGGATTGGGAGATGGTGACATGTCATGGCTACTTGATAGGTTTCTAAGTGTTGACGATGAAGACTTGGTGAGTCCTCATAGATTCGAGGACAACACCCTACATGTTCCTTTTTATGTACTTCTAGTATTGTTTTTAAGTCTTGTATGGACTTAGTCTCATTGTTGTATTCAAGTATTAGACGGTTTTGAGACATCATGTATAAAGTCTAGAAAGTCTTCCGCTTGCTATTTTTAATGAAATGTCTTCTTTGTAAGGAAAGTTTTTAAATTTTTAGTGACTTTTATGATCTATGAAATGAATAAATGCTAAGGCTTGTATGAGACCTCTGAGAGGTCGAATACGCATGTAACGGCTAGGGGGTGCTCCCGGGTCGTTACGGACATCTTTCTTAAGGGAAAATCATCGATTTGACAATTTTTTTAAATTTTGCGGGAAGTCTGAGTACCTGGGGGTAAAATTGGTCTATGAGTAGCTTGTTAATATATTTGGGTGTTAGGTATTGTTGCATTTTTGTGCTTAAATTTGGAAAATTAGGTGTTGGGCTGAAACTACTTGTTCGATGATCTTGTCTTTGCTCGCCAAGATTATTAGGAAAATCACTGAATAAGTATCAAATCGCCTTTTGGTGTTGAATTTTTGACCTGGGTACTATCACTTTCGGTGAGCTTGTATTAGCTCACCAAACCATCTCGGTGAATCTGTTATTTGGAGCTGACATCACCTTTCATGCATGAGTCTAAATTGTTTTACACTCACTTTCGACAATCTTGTGTTAGCTCGCTGAACTAGATCGTCGAATCTATGAGTTGGAGATGACATTGCCTATTGTGCTTGAATTAAAATAGTTTTGCTACAGTCATCTTTAGTGAGATCATCTAAGCTCACCTAATCTATTAGATGGATCGCCTACCCATTCGACAAGCCTCATGAAACCCGTTTCAATAGTGATTTTCTTGAAATTGTTTTCAACTAACCTTTACTCGATGTTTGCTTTGAAATGTTGTTATTTTCAAGAAAATGGCTAAAACCAAAGGCCAAGTCACTAGAAGGGCATCTCCATCAGAATATGACTCTCCTCCTCAGCCCTCACACAAAAACTAAAAGGGGGTGGTGATCAATGAGCCCTCAGGCCAACAACAAGTCACTCCGAGCATGGGTGTGAGTGAAAAACAAAATAAGAAAGTTGTTGAGGATGATATTAGAGGGAATAGGGCCTTAGTCGATGAGAGCACCTCTCCATCTTCCAACCCTGAGGATCCCGCACTAAATTTCACTTGGATTGACAATTAGAGTGACAATGCAGTGGAGAGTACACCAGCACCTAGGGTGGCTAAAAAGGTTGTACCAAAAAATAGGATCGCAATCCGCTCCAAGAAAATTGAAGAACCAAGTGCCAATGTGACTTCTAGGGTTATTTTGATAATAGCTCCAAGGGTTCTGAACATGCTAAAAGCAATTGGGGAGTACACTATTCTAGAGGAGCACAAATTGTCAATTGATGGGGTCATGAATGACTACCCCTCAATCTGGGACACTAACAAAATCCATAAGTTTGAGCAGTTCACTAGAGCTCAACCACTATATATCCCGGTGTGTGTTTGGGAATTCTACGATGCCTATGCCAAGGCACTGCCTAAGAAGAGAAAAAGGGTGGTTTGAAAGGCTTTGGAAGAAGTCAAAGTCTGGGGTAAAATGGTACAATGCGGTTGGGTAGCGATAAATGACTTTCTGGGAATGGCTGGTAACAAAGAGGATATGTACAATCTTCAGATGAAGCATAAACTTGATGATTTGAAGGGGTGGCTGGGACCCTTGATTTAAGATATTACTCCCTCGTGGTTGGGTAGCGGGGTGAAGATTGAAAATAAAGACATCAATATAGCCGCTCTATTTTTCTTTGGGTTCATCAATAGCAACCTCATGCCTTCACAAAATGATTGATCCTCCAGCACCTAAAGGTAGTCTTGGTGGGTACAATCATAGACCAGAGAATACATACGCGGACCAAATTATTGAAGAAGAGATGCTCATGCGGAATAGGCAAGAGAAAACTTTACAGCCTTTCCATGTCTTGATCACTTATTTATGTGAGGTAGCTAGACTCCATTCAGAGAGTGGATTGATGTTAGAGTTCCCCTCACCTCATCCAACGATATTCAAAGGATTAAGGTTGATTACTTGAGAAATGATGCAGCCAAAAGGAAGCCACCACCACCTGACACAACATCGATAGTAGATCGTACTACCCTAGAGTACGACACTTATCATCCCACTCTTACTATGGAGCCCTCAAGTATCGACCCTCATCTATATAGTGCTTCTGGGTATGCTGCTCCCCCTACCCCTATGGCATCTCCCCTAAATCCAGGACTTCGTTGACAGAGTTCTTGATACACTGGTGGAAAACCTTTCCTAGTCTATGGATGTTAGGGCATCTTGCCTTGAGAAAGAGGTGCCTAAGATGATTACTTCAGCTATTGAGGCTGATATGTTTCCTGTGTGGGATGAGATTATGAGTCATTTAGCCACATTGGCTTCTTATAGTGAGAGGATGGATTACCTTACTGCTCGGTAGAGGAGCGTGAGATATGTGAGGGTAGTTATGCTGGGCTGACTTAGTAGAGGAATGGTATAGATGCTTTGAGTGTAGGCGTTGACCAATTAAAGTCCACATATATTTCTACATTTTGATGTGAGGATCCCTTGCTCGTGATGCCTGCAGAAGTTCCTGCGATCGAAATTATAGGAGATGGATCTTATGGGACAACTGAGTAGCCAGTTCATGGTGAGTCTAACCAAATGAGAGATGAGGCTAAGAATGAGTCAGCTACTAAGGTTGAGGAGGATGAGTTTGTGAGTGTTGATGAATAGGTGAGTGCAGAGGCCTGAGCAGAGTTAAAGAGTACCGACGAGTCGATAATGCATTCTACTTTGGAGAAATATCGTCTGGAGACCTCTACGATTGGAACTAATGGGGTTTGTACTTTATATTCCACTGTTCCACCTCCAGATGTGCCGGCCACTGATGCCCCAGTTGATGCTACACTACTGCCTCCCCCTCTAGATATGTGGAGAATGATGCCTGAGGTGAAGCTACTCCATTATTGCCATATGGTTAGAGTTCTTCGTAGGCATAGCCTACCAGAGAGGGGATCTATTTTTACGCATTTCAGTCCCGTACATTTATTTTAGCATTGAGGACATTGCTAGTTTCTTTTTGGTGGAGTGAGGGCATATGTGACTATTTCCCTTTTTGATTGTATTTTGATATGTTATTACATTTGGTTTTATTATATATTTTGCTTCATTTTCGTCTCTCTATCAAGTTTCCCCTGATTTTTGGAGAAGTGATAGTGATTGATGTTGCTTAGTATTCATTGTTGATATTCGAGGATCAATTTTGTTTAATATTGATATCTTAAATAGTGCTCTTGATGAGAAATGCGCTTTGTTTTGGTGCTGCAAGAGGAAATCAGTGTTGTTTTACTTTTGAATGATATTGTTGTGAGCATTGCAATGAACATTGCACACAAGCTTCTTAATTTTGTAGAGTTGTGTAAAATAATTGTGTTTGAAGTGTCGTGTGTGGTGAGATCCTACTTGAAAGGATGCTTGTTTATTCATGAGTTTTCCTTGTTAGTATAATTGTTTAGCCTTGGTGAATACAAGAGATGATCTTGGGCACAAATTTTGTGAGGGAGCCCAAATCTTCATACCTTCTGTGACTACCTTGTGAGGGTGTGCGACCATCTTGGAACCATTTGAGCCTAGACCATTTGTTGTCAATCTCATGGAAGCCTCTTGAACAAAATATGTCCCTAACCTCTCACCAAAAAATCATTTTGTAAGCATTGATTTATTTGAATAGACAACTTAGGCCAAAATCCGAAGTTGGGGGTTCGAAAAGTAAGGAGAAATTAGAGCTAGGTGAAAATTGAAGAAAGAAAAGTGAGACTCAGCCTTGAAGTTAAGATCAAAAAGAAGTAACCCATCCTTATTAAAAATGAGTGAAAGCATGAAAATGAAACGAAAAAGAAAGTCTTGATGAAATGAAAGGGGTTTCAATAAGTTGAATGAAAAAAAATTAGGATTGAGTTTCAAAATGAAAAAGATGAAAAGAACTTGAGAAGATGAGTAGAAAAATGCTTTGAAAAGGTGAAGTCACTGTGATAAATTGACTATTCCTTTACCCTCAGCCCCTTTACAAGCTTGAAAAGATACTTGAGATGTTGCTTAAATCGGGTTGTGTGATGATTGGAAAATATTGGAAAACCAATGGGATGAAGCTTTTATGTATTTCTCTTTCGGAGAGTGAGAGTTGTATTGATTCCTAACTTCTTAGTTGATGTGCTTTGTGAGAGCATGAGCTCATTTTTATTGTGTGGGCACTTGAATGATTTGGTTGAAGCATGTTTTTGCAATATAAGGGAGAATTAGTGAGCTTGATCTTGGATTGATACCGGCTAGTCATCATTTAAAGCTTCTTGAGCATGATTGAGATATTGTGTAGACTTGTTAGTAGTCTTGTGAAGGCATTTGCATGGTAACTCACATTGAGAAACTTTGTAGACACACTTGTTGAACTAATTGTATTCTTGATTTACTTGAGGACAAGAAAAAGTTTAAGTTGGGGGTGTTGTTGAGTCTGAGATTTTGAATCATTTGAGGTCTTTTTAGTTCAAAAATAGTGTCCTCAATGCCCATTTATGTCCATATCAGATGATATTTTGATATTTTTAAACTATGAAGGCTAAAGGACAAGACAATGATGAATCAATGAAAAAGAGGCCAAAAACATTGAAAAGAGTATAAACTCCCATCTGAGGATTGCCTAGTACAGTGGGTGGATAGCAAAATTGGTCTGGACATCGCCTAAAGTGACAATTTTAACTTTTGAAAACATTCAAGGAAGGTCGGTGAAGAAAATTACAAACAGCGATTCGCCGAAGCAATTAGGTGAAATAAAATTTCCATCGCCAAAAGTGACAAATTTCTGAGTTTGAATGAAGGCTGAACGGGAAAACAAAGGTGGTCATCGACAATTCGCCAAATGTAAAAGATTGACTCAATTAAGTTCACTAACTTAGGTTTAAAAACCTAAAGCCTGAAGCTATGAAAGGGTGAGCAGAAGAGCATAATGGCGATTCGCGGATCAAGTAGGCGAGCTCGACTAATATCGCTGATCAGGCCGCACATGGAATTTCTGAATGATTTTTAGAGAAATTATAAATAGCCAAAAGGAGAGAGAAAGTGTATCTTTTTCTGAGGGAGAAAACATGCTTTTGAATATTAGCATTAGAACTTTACTTTTCCCTTAGTTTTGGGGCTTTGAACAATCTTGTAATTGACAATTATGGGTTCAATTCAAAGTGGGTGTTGAAGATTATTGCTAATTATCAACACTTTATTGGCTGAAAATATAATTGGTATAATTTCTTTCCCTTTTATGAAGCTTGGCTGAAAGCCCAATTCAAGGGGTGTGATTATGGAGTTGGGTGTTTACTAATTTTAGTGAGTCTAGTGTCTAGCCCTTTTTTTTAGCTGTTTATTCATGAAATTGAGCTATTTAGCATGGTTTTATTTATGGGCTAAGGTTGCAGACTTATTCCTAGCTTAGATATTTGGTTGATGTTTGGAAAAGATTAATCGGAGTGGGTAAATAGCTTAATACTTGCAAATTATATTTGGTTGTTATTTTCAATCTACTAACTATACCTAGTAATTAAAGTAAGTAAGAATGATCATTTGAGTAGCTCACATAGTTGTTAAAGCCTAGGGCTATGTCTCTTGCGTAATTCCATCATATTTATTTCCTACTATTAAGCATGATTAAGATATATATCGACTTGCTGAGTTATGGGGTTGATAATATGGCCATGATCTCTCTATACTCTAACCATATACCTATATTTGCCTCACATTTACATCATTTAGCGATGATGTGGAAAAACTCTCTAAATTTATTTATATACCATTTTGTCCAATAGAGCAAACTTGACACATAAATGTCGTAGAAGCTAATCCTCTGCAGAAAAATCCTACTTCCCTTAACCTATATTTTTGTATTGACCCTTGGGGTCATTCCTTATAGATTTTGTATGGTGTTTGGTTGGGTGGAATTCTCCTTGAGGTGTTCAATTGAGTTTGGTGCAAGTTTTGAGTTTTGGAAGCTTAATGCTTGAAAGAGTTGGCTTCAGTTAACATCCAAAGATTCTAACGTTGGATCGGAATTCTGCTGGTTCCATCTTATTCGGAAGGCTCATTTTGTTATAGTGTGATGATCAGTTTAGATTTTGAGGCTTCCGTTTAGGGTTGGTGCGATTAGGCATTTTAGTTTTGGAGTTTAGTCAAGAGTTTGACTTGGATCAACTTTCTAGGTAAAGGTTCTTTGAATGAAATTCCATCAACACGGCTAGCTCCAAAACACTGAGTTTGGTCTAGACATACCTTTGGTTTGGTTCTCGAGGGTGTTGGGGGTGAGTTTTTAGCTTTTTGGCTTTTGTGGTTTTTCTTTGTTAAAGTGTTGAGTTTGGTAGAAATTTTGAGGAAAAATCCCCGGATGACTGTTTCGTTGACTCCATTGAGTTCATAATGTCATTTCCAAGTGGTTTGCCCATTTGATTTGCGTCGTTTGGACTCCAAATGAATTCCGAAGACTTTTTTGAAGTTTTCGAATACTTCGCTTTTTTTTTTGCTGAAAAATCTGGTGTCTGGTGCAACGTCTTAAGTGAACTCTTGATTGCTTAAGTGACCAGTTCTTGGCTTTTGCGATGGCCGCTTAATCAACCAAGGTTCCGCTTAAGTGAAGGGCGCCTCTTTGGCCGGGGTCACTTTTGTGTAGCTCGTGGATGCTTAAGCAATGTCCGCTTAGGTATACTTTTGGCCGCATTTGCAAAGTTCATTGGGATTAAAATCCGAATCTCTTCCTTTACTTCCAAAAGAAAACCCAACTGGATGAGAGCTCGGCCTTAGGCACTTTGAAGCAAATTTTGATAATTTTCAATCATTTCAAGGTATTTCTCTTCTTTTGCCTCTCCTTTACTCTTTTTACGTCTTTATTTTCATAATTCAAATTTGTTTCTGACCTCAAATTCCCTAATTTCTAAGCTTTAAAATGTAGTAAGTTGGCCATTTGAGGTCTGAATTGAGTCCTTTTTCACCCTTCTTTTGGGCATGTAATCATCATTCCAGGGAGGACATAATGACAATTTCCTTTTCATAATTTTATTTCTTTGATTCGATGGTTGATTTTTTTACCCAATTTTGGTCTGAAATTTGGGTTAGTAATATGGGTATTATTGAATCCGTATTAACTTACTCTTTGTGTTCTTGATAGCTTTGTAGTAATCCAAGGCTCTCTGGAAGGGAAAAGCACCCGAGTTATAGTTCGTGTGCAACTTTTGGCCTTAAGGTAGGTTATGGCTTCTTTTTCTTAGACTTGGCTTAGTTAGATTAATTATTTTTGGATAGTACTGCATGATTTAGGTTGAACCCTTAGGTTTGTGTTGAGATTTATTGATCCTTGGATAGTTATGGCCATATGTTTGGTTGTTTAGCTTAAGTTTAGTCAGAGAGACCTTAGATTAGGTGATATTTGTGTGAGCAATATCCATAGACCTTGCTTCCATGTGGCATGAAACATAGGATAGTATTGTGTTTGATTGGTTTGATTGAGGGTTTGGATCCTTGAGTTTTGATTTTTATATGTTTATTAAACTCTTGGGCCTGAGGTCAGAAGCTTGGATAGGTAGGAGGTCTAGGTTAGTACTTGTGTGGTGTGATGGGTGTTCAACCTTATTCTGTGTGTATGACATGATTTCATTGTGGTAATGCTTCTAAGGATATTTTACTTGGTTGATGTTTGGGAAAAAATAACTTGGTTTGTGAAAAGGAAATTAACCTTAATGATTTTGAAGTCCCTGAGACCAGTTTTGTTTTCAAAGTGGTAAAAGGCCCTTTAACTTGATTTATCGCAGCTTTTAGATGGTTTTACTCGAATGAGATTGATGTATAGTTCAGGCAACGCGTTGGATGAGGCTTGGATTATAATTTATCATTTAGCTTTGCATTGTTGATAAGCTCGATGTATCATCCCTGGCGGCTCGTTGATAGATATATTCGAGTTATTAGTAAGCTCAACGTGTGATTCCGGGTGGCCCATGGATACATCTACATGGGTTATTGGCTTACAGTTAAGCTTAGCGTACAATTCCAGGCGGCTCAATATTTCTTTCGGGCATAGGATCTTCCCTTTCTTTGAGTCTTATGTTGCATCAGTGCACGAGTTTGCCTTTGAGTGTGTTGATTGGACGGTTTTTTGTGTAACTTGTGACTGAATCTTGACATTATTTGTATGTTCTATATTGTATTCTTGTTATGCCTTAGCTTTCCCTTTCCCTTCTAGCATCATTGTGCTTCTTATATATAGTTTTTCTTTCTGAGCTTGATCAGCCTATGATGCTTACTAGGTGCCCCATGTTTCGGTACTCATACTGCAATTCTGCATCTTTTTCTAATGTAGCTCCCAAAATTGAGCCACCCTTAGTGAGCGTTTGGATCTCCCATGGTGGTCACAAACATAGATTTATGGTGAGATCTCGAGGCTTAGAGACCTATTGTTGTCCTCTTTTTGTATTGATTCTCATGTTGTATTTTGGATTATTCAATATCTGTAAATATATGACTTTTTTGTAGTAGCTCATGTATAGGTGACACCAGGTCTTGGGGATTTGTATCTTGTGTTAGTTTGTCTTTTGGTCACTTTTGGGCCTATTTTGTACATTTTGTATTGAACTACAAATATATATGATATGACCCTTCTTTATATATACATTATCCTTATCTTCTGCTTATCGTTATTTATGTCTTAAATAAATTATGTCTTCTGCATCTTGTTATTTGGGGTTAGGCTTGCCCACTAGGTGGGTTGTAGTGGACGTTATCATGGTCCAATTTCGGGTCATGACAGCGTGATATAAGATCTTTATGTTCACTAGTCTCACCAGTACATGGTCAAGTGTCTAGTAGAGTCTCGCGGATCAGTATGATAACATTTCTATCCAATCTTCAAGAGGTTATAAGGAATCCTTTGGAATACTTCAATGTTTCTCGTGCCAGGCATAGAGAGTGTGTCCCAGGCAATTACTATGACTAGCACTTCAATAGGACCATACGCTAAAGATGAGGCTCAGACTTCAGCCCAGGAAGGGGCACAGGGTACTCAAGTCCTACATGCACATCATGTTGCTACAACTCCTCGTATAGTGGTCTAGACAATTCCATATATTGCTCCGCTATTGGATTCTAGGCCAGCTATGACACATGAGGAGCAAAAGATGTTGGGGCCGTTTATCAGATTGGGTCCTCCTAAGTTCATTGGTGCTGTGAGCGAGGATACCGAGAGAGGTTACATAACCTCAGGTTAGTGGGGTCTGATGAATGACAAATTTGCACTCATTTAGAGTTTTCTTCTTATGATTTTGTGGAACTCAAAGTAGAGAAAGAGGATAATTATGCTTTTAATTGTGTTATTTCAATCGTTTTGATGTTGGGAGAGAAAATGCTGATCAAAAGTGGAATCTAAGCAAAAGCCTAGCAGAAAACAAGCCTAGGTATTGCACCCGCGGAGTACTGGTCACTTAAGGGAACCAGTCAATGAATTCAACAGCTCGGTTAAGCGAGAACGCGAGGTTCGCTTCTACGAGCTAGGCCAAAAGGGCGGTGGTCGCTTAAGCGAACTGAAGTTTGCTTTTGCAAACCTCCTGCCACTTTTGCGAAGCCCACCTTTTCAGTCAGGGACAGTGATACGTCCAAACTTAGACCTCAATTAAGAAGTATAAAAAATTGAAGTCAATTATAGAACTCAAGTGGAATTGAGGTCGATCGCTCAGGGAATTTGCATAAGATGTAAACTTACTAACGCTTAATTCAATTGTTGTTAATTTTTTCGAAAGAAATGAATTGTGAAAAATAAATATTAAGTTGTTTGGAATTTAAGTAACCAATTTCTATTAAACTCAAATGTTAACAGTAGCAAACAATAGTTTCAAGATGTAATAGTTGATTTAGCGAGATTAAGATTGTGTTCCTGATGACCTTTAACTCATAACTCAAATTCTATACAAATAATGATTTATTGTCAACCTTAGATGTTCATATGAAGTTAGGTACATCTAAACACTTTTCACCCCTATTAGATGACTTTCACTCTTCTCCTCTCGGTCTTAGAGTGTTTTGTATCTAACCCTTGCATACCTGTTAAGAAAATTGTCCTCTCTCGAGTTCGAATCTTTAAAACAAGTTAATAAAATTCCTTTCTAGATTTTCCTAATGTAACATCCCGTATCGAAAAAAGGGAAAAGAATTAAATTTTGGGAAATTGTAGGTGCCAGCCATGAGGGCCACCCACGGCTAGTGGATGGGACCACAGACCGTAGGTGTGGTCCGTGGATAGCCCTACCTAAGGGTGGAGTTGAGGCTCAGGACCATGGCTAGACCTACACACCGTAGGTCAGACCACATTCCATGGTTCACTAGCCAAAAATTAACCTTCTGATGACCAACGACGGTCCACCAGGACTGGCCATAGGTCAGACCACGGTCTGTCGACTGGGGTATGTCGGTGGCCAGCTGATATATATTCTCATGGGTAGTTGGGTCTTTTCCTAATTAATTAAATCATATACTATGTCGTTTTACCTATGTTTAGGACCCCCTATATATGTCTTTTTACCCCCAAATTTCCCAATAGAAATCATTATCTCCAAACCCACCCAAAAAGAAGAACTCTCAAATAATTCTCTCTCTAGAACTTGAAGAAGAAGAAGAAGAAGAAGAAGGATTCACCTAGGGTTTCAAGCTAAAGTCTCAATTCCTCCATTGAAGGCTAAAATTTGGATTCAAGGTATGATAGTTCATCCATGGATTCCTTCCATTCATAGAGTTTCCAAATTCCTCTATTAAAGGTAGAATTCCCAAATTGAGTTAGGATTTTCTTCAATTGTCATGGGTTCTTTTCATTATTGATTTAAATGATTGAATTATGATATTCTATGCATGAATGTATGAAATACTATGGATTTTATGATGTTTTCCCTTATAAACCCATGTAATCCCTGTGTTTTCAAGTTATGAATCATATGATGTGGGATTTTGATCTTAAAGGAAGAGTTTTATGAAATTAAGCATGTATTACTAGTTCTATATGAATTTATGATGAAATCCATATCTAAACCATGTTTTCTAAGCATTGATGACTGAAAGTGGGTTTTAAACCGTAAGAGGTAAATTATGGACTTATGCAATATCTGATGAAATCTATGCAAATGTTTTAAGGGTGCTTTGAGAGTAAAGCACCAAGGATGTTGTTGTTGTTGTTGTTGTGTTGTTGAAAGGATATTCTCATAATCACATACTAGCATGATGTGAAATGTTTTCTCACATAGAAAGGATTCTTAGGTTGAAAGGCTTTCTCACCTAATTGACTCAAAGAGTAATAGCTATCCTGATGAATTTAGCTTAGATTGGTTGTCCAAGGACACCTTTCCATATATAATGATAATAAGTAAGAAAATACTATTCCGTGGGATTTATGCTTAGCACCGAGAGGATATTGATATTGAGATGGAGGCTCTCCCGTTAGTAGAGTCCGGGTTTCTAGAAGTAATCTCATGAGATGAAAGCTCTCCCGTTAGTACATGCCGGGTTTCTAGTAGCAATCTCCTTGTCCCTTAACTATGTGCCCCCATAGGATGATTAGCTAGTGGATCCACTTAAGCTAGAAGTTATGGTCCTTACCTTGGCAAGTAAGACAACCCTTTTCGGTGTGGGAGACACCGGGGGATCATGTTATAAATCACATGGTCTCTATGTCGGTTAAGGCTAATTCCCCACATTAATAATGACCTAAGGTTATTTCAAGAAGTATTTCATATGAGTTCAAAGGTTTCAAAGGTGATGTTAGCTTACATTCACCATGGTTTTATGACTTACGTTTCTAATTCTTTTATATCAGGTTTTAGCTTGGTCAATTGCATGTTATGAAATGAAATGTCCCTTTTAGCATGTTTAAATTTTTTTATGCATGTCTATCATACTTGGTACATTATTTTGTACTAACACATACTCTTGCCTACATTTCCCCAAATGTAGGGTCCGATAGTCAGGTTTCTGAGTTTCGTGGCTAGAGGTTGACTTGAGATATTTCTCTAGCTTTGGTGAATCCTCATGCTTCGAGGATGGAGTTTTCATTGTTTAGTTCCTTTTTACGTATTTCTCTTTTGAACATGATGTATGGGTTAGGCCCAATTTCATTCTATTGTATTAGATGGCTTTGATGAGACAAGTGTTTTAGACTTCCTCTTTTCGTTTTATAAAACTATTGGACTTGGACTATTGTTTTACTCTTATTGTTCTATTTTTTATGTTATGAGAGCTAAGTGTCTTGCATGGAGTCCTTTGGGGGTTCTATACGCCATGTTACATCTAGGGGTTCCCCATGGGTTATGACACCTAATCATCACTTTTCTCTCGAACAAGTGATGAATACAAGCATGTTCTAATGTGTGCGCTCATTAGAAGACATTCATTATGAATGTAGAAACAACATATGTAGTTAACAATCTAAAGTTACTCATGTTTGAATCCGTCATTATGTTTTAGTCATGGTTCCCACAACCCTAGTTGTGGTGTTTAGCCGCTCATGTTCTCAATGAAACAAACAGTAGAGCTTATTGAAAGCATAATTAAGCAGACTTACAATAATATCAAAACCAAAAGATTCTTGATTATCAGAACTAAATCAAGATCACAAAGTTTGATCCAAAAATGTTCGACCAAAAATGTGTTCAAAAAGGAAATTATCATTTCTCCACGCTCAAGAGTTCAAAAGTGAACCCAAGGTCTCCAACCTCTGCATCTCTTGTGTGCCAAGCTCAGTTGCTCTTTGATACTTCATCCATGACAACCATGATCTCAGGGAATGGTTTTCTCATGAATGATCCACCACATACTGCATCCACAACTGGTTTAGCCACAAAGTCTAATGACCTGTAAAATACCTGCTTTAAGTGCCTTTCAGTAAGGCCATGATTTGCGCATATCTTTAGGTTTTGGATAAACCTCTACCATGTATCATGCATTGCTTCCCCTAGTAGTTCCTTGTGAGCACCTATTTCATCCTTCATTTGCAGCTCTTTTGCCTATGGGAAAAACCTTTCCATGAAATCCTCCATCAGCTCTACCCAAATTCTGATTGAGTAGTATGGCAACTCATTCAGCCAGTTTGTTGCCTCCCTGTTAGAGACAATGGGAACAACCTCAATCTCATGGAATTTTGGCTAACTCCAGTAATCTTAACCGACTTGCAAATTGCAAATTCACATCCTCACCAGAAGTTTCTCTAAACATTCCTTTCAGATTCACCAGTTGAATCATGGTTCTGGTGATGGTAAATTTCACTCCAAGAGGCAATACTGGAGTACTATGTCTCTAGTAGCTCCAACTCCATCTAGCTCCAAATCATCCTCTTCAAATGCCACCCGTGCCAGTTGTTGGACTCAACCTCTTAGAGATAGTGGTTGGTGATGAGGAGGGGCTATCTCTTCTACCCCTTAATTCTCCTTATTCACTCAGTTTGGGTCTTGGCATTGTTCTAGGCACCTCCAGCTAGGGCCTCAACATCTTGTCTCATCCTCTGTCTCTGCACTTCAAGTTCTTGTGCATTCCCAATTTTCCTAATAGTTTTTTTAAACTCGGTATCGTAAGGAATAAAATGTGCTCCCTTATGTCTGGTGTTTGGTATGCACTACTTAACTCATTTGTAGATGTCACAAACAAGAAACAAGAATTAAAATTAGGAATTAGAACTACAACCTCAGACAGTTAAAGGAAGCTATCTATTGGAGAAATTGGGAGATCAAAATTTCAGACTTAAGAAGTTGAAAAGAATTAAACAACCTCCTTGAAGAGTATGAGACATTTCCCGAGAAGACAGTCAATTTCAAAGGATTTCTTTACATAATTGCTTGTCAAAGTATAACAACATTCCTTTAAATATGATTAAGACATATTACAATGTCTTAATTGTTTCATGAGATACATACTAACCGAATTACTTTGTCTTAGGCATAGTTATTTGTTTAGTCCTAGTTTATTATTTCTTGTAAAGGGAGAGTCTCCCTTATTTATGTATTATTAGTAACTTTGTATTGAGGGAGGAGTCCTCTCTAGGTGCCTAGTTTAAATAATACTTCTTATTGTATAGGGTGGAGTTGACTAACCTTAGTAGGTAGGTTGACTCTTACCCAACCATAGGATTGGAGGTAAGGTATATGTCCCCCTCCTTGTATATTTGTTTTTATATATGATAAGGCCTGGGGATGTTGCTCAGCCCCTGACCCCCCCAAGGGTCGTTTCAAAAAAAAAAGAAAGTAATAACTTATAGAGTATTTCTGAACCGAAATTCCTCGACAGCGACACCAAAATTTGAAACATCCAACTTACACCTCAATTAAGAAGTATAAACAGTCGAAGTAAATTACAAAACTCAGCTAGAATTGAGGTCGATCCCACAGGGATTTAATAGAAGAAATAAACTTTTTGGCGCTTATATTCAGTTGTTGTTAATATTGTCGAAAGAAATGAATTGCAAAAAGTAAATATTGGGTTTTTTAGAATTTAGGTAACCAATTTCTGTTGAACTGAAATGTTAATAGTAGCAAACAATAAGTTCAAGATGTAATAGTTGATCATACTTGTTAAGAAGATTATCCTCTCTAAAGCTCGAATCTTTAAAACAAGTTAATAGAATTCATTTCTAGATTTTCCTAATCATCATTTTTCTTTTGATTATATGATATATACAAACATGTTTTAATGTGTGCACTCATTAGAAGAAATTCATTAGGAATGTAGAAACAACATATGCAATTAACAATCAAAAGATACTCATGTTTAATCCATCGTTATGTTTTAGTCATGTTTCCCACAACCCTAGTTGTGGTGTTTAGCCGATCATGTTCACAATGGAACAGATAATAGAGATTATTGAAGCATAATTGAGTAGACTTACAATAATATCAAAACTAAAAGCTTCTTGACTATCAGAACTAAATCAAGATCACAATGTTTGATCCAAAATGTTCGACCAGAAATGTGTTCAAAAAGGAAACTATCATTTTTCCACTCTCAAGTTGTCTTAGATTTTTTATAATAATTCAAAAATAAACCCTAAGGAATTAAAATATTCTTAAAAAAGAGTCCTACACGAAGAAGGAGACAGGTAGTCGACTCAACTCACGAAAAGGGTAATGGTCTGTGAAGTTGTTCACAGCCTATCAAAACCCCTCGTAAACCCACACTTAGCCAAAACGTTGTCAATCTTCAAGTGCATCTTCTTCACGAGCCACTTTAAACTTGAATAATGCACCACAGCCCATCTAGGGCCTCTTGACTTCAAACTTCAACTTTATTTATTCCAATTCACTTTCAAGACCATCTTCATGTCCTATTTATAGTCAGACAACCCGTCTGGCATCTCATTTGGTCTGTATCTCTTCATTTTCACTCTTTCTTTCTATCACTTGTTTCAAAGTATTTATCCTGCACAATATCAAAAGAACCATCATATCTACATAAACATGCTTGGCTTCTTTAAATAATCCTTTGTTTTGGGCATCAAATGTGCTATGAGTTCACGACACATCAGGCAGAATAGGAAATTCTCTACCTTTGGACCTATAATTCAAAAAATAGGGTGAGAGTTTCTAATTATGGATAATCCAAGGATTGTGTTAAGGAGAGAACATTGTATAGAGGAAAACATATTCTAGAAGTAAATCTCTTAGTGTTCTTGACTTGGAGTTATGATATTGAAGGCAAGTTGCCTCACATTTCATTTGTGGATTCGAGGTTTGTATTCTACTTTAGTAATATCTTTTACCTTACTTCATTTTCTTGTTCTTAATTGCTAGAAATGTTGGTGTAATTCTTGTGTTAAATTGGGGCTTTTGTGCTAGAAATAGACAAAGCTATTTGGGTGTTTGATTAACTGCTCTTATACTTTTGTAGTTCCTTGTTTCCATGATTGATTTCATGACGTAAGTTCAATATAGTTTTCATTTTTACATTTATAGGTTCAGAGTGCACACTCAATCTTAGCTTTCTATCTACGATTGATGATTGAAAGAGTTTGATTGAAGTGGAGAATTAGATTGATATTCAAATTTTGACTTTGAATCTTGAATTTGAGATCAGAAGATTAAAGTTTAGGGTTTCTTTGTTAGGTGCAAGGATTCTTCTAAAGTGAGGTCTAAGTTAAGATTGTGGGTTGTTTCGTATTTGTGTGATTGAGACTGAAATGAGATATCAGAGTAAAACACTTTAAGATCGAAAGATAATTAGCGTAATTGATGATGACCTAGCCTACTTATGAATGATTGATCTTGGAATGAATTGCAATGGATTGTTGAGTGTTGATTGAATCTTTAGTTTTCCCAATTCCCATACATCCCTACTTGATATCGTCTTTGTCCCCATTCGAAGTGTAGTTATAAAAATTTCCTTCTATTTGATATTTGTGTAACATGTATGTCTAGGTTCAAACTAATATGTAGTTATATTTTATCGTTTCAATTGTCGTTATGTTGTTCATTGTGGGATTCAACCTCGACTCTTAGTTGGTTAATTTTATTGACGCTGACCACTCAGTCTTTTAATTAGTTTTGGAGGGTGATTTGAGCGTTATAAAAAATGGCGCCACTTCCATGGAACAATAAGGCTTATTGAATTGATTTAGGATTTCTAGTTTACTTGTTTCTATCAAGATTATGAATAATTATCTATATTTTCTTTTGTTTTGTTTCGATGGCTTTTTTTAATCATTGCATCTTTGGGGATAGGTTGCCCTCTATCGACCCATGTTATTGGGGTCGTTCTTTCCAAGCTCATTTGGGACGAGAAAGTCCTATACCAATCCTTTGATGTGATTGAAAGTCTTAGAGAATTGTTACTAGCTCGAAGCTATAACGTGTTCTACTTTGGGATGAGGCTTAATACTCTTAGGGTTAAGATGAGATCAACCATGAGGATGGAAAATCCTTATTATCCAATGGACCAAAAGAGCGAAGAATATTCTCACGACTTGCACCTTACTTGGTGTGTTGAGACGAGCCAATTCATGTTCGAAGTTGAACGGTTTGAACCCGTTCTAAGTGAAGAGGTAAAGGTGGATATGGAATATATCTTAAGCTTGTGCATCCAACCCAAGACAATAACAATCCAAGAATCCAAAATAAGTAGCTTGAGACTAGAGTTGCAAGAAAAAGCAAAAAAGATCATATTTGGCAACTCTAGTTCATGTGCAGATGAGAGTGTCAGTCACTTGAAGGCCAAGAATTATGAAGTACGATGCTCACGTGGCTTAGTGAGTCTTTCACTCTTGCCCAACGATCCAAAACGAAAGCATGATGCGACTTTTGGTTAAGAAATTTCAAGTTTTCAAAGTGGGGAGATCGGGTGAAATGGTTGATGCTCTTTTGCACTCCCCATGCTCTTCGGATTAAAATTGATCTCATGTTGGGTTACAGTTCATTGTCTCAAAGTGGAAACACAAACGATGATGTACCAGCGTCTCGTTGTGACGTTAAATTGTACTCTTGATGGGAGGCACCCCATTGGAAGTTTTCACTTTTTAAATTAGGTTTAATTTGTGTTTTTGACTAATCCACATGATTTTGGAGTTAATTTGAACAGGTTTGGAGGTATGAATTCTGAAGAAAATGAAGTTCGGGGTAAAACCCCCATTGGAAAATGACTTGGAAGGAATTTTGGGCACCCAGGTTAGCCCAATGAGACTGGAAAATCCTCCATTGGACTTCCAAGCTCTCCCAATAGGATAATGAGTGGCTTAACAAAAATTCTTCAGGAGCCGCAAAAGAGAACATGAGTTCGCTTAAGCGGAGTCCGCAAAAGCAGCTCCCTCTCGCAAAAGCGATCATTGCTTAAGCGGAGAGGAACTCAGTTAAGCGAACCCCGACCTTTCAACAGTAGTCGCAAAAATGACCAAATGTCACTTAAGCGAAGGTAATGTATTTCAAAAGGAATTTTGGGGAACCAAACAAACAAAACTTAAAATAAAAAAAGGCCTGACATCTTGATCTTCCTCTTCACTTGTTCCAAAACGATTTTGACCTCTTGTTCTTCATTGTGCTATATGAATATGGTACTTACTCTCTTGAAGTGGTAATAATCATTGTTATTTTTGATTACTGTGTTGAAAGTTGGGGGTAGTCGGCGGGTAATAACTTCTCTAACTTAGAGGTTTAAAATCGTGATTATGTTGGCCAAATTCTTTGTCTAAATTGTTGAATGCATGTGCATGGGCTGATTAGGAGTATTTGTGGAAGTCTTGATTATCCATTTCATGATCCAATTGTTGAAATGTCACGCCCGAAGGCTACCCCCTTGGCGTAACATGGGACCTAGGATCACGAATGACCTCAAGATACCCATGAGCTATAACCATGAGCTTGCATATCATAGCATACTAAGATAAAATGGCATGAGAGATAGTATGCGGAAGCTAGAAATCATAATTAACTAGAATGATGGGGAATAACCAACACTGTCTGAATATATAAACTATGAGTTTAATAACAACTGAAAGATCAAACTCAAAACTAAAATTGAATCTAACTATTTCTAAATAAAAGCCTCTAACTAACTAGAGATGCTGGGACATGAAAAAATGAAACTGAAAGACTGAAAATAAAGGAAAAGATGTTTATCGTCCTTGAAGAATGAGGACTCACCATTGATACTGCTGAACTGGAGATCGGGAGCCGATCTATGCGTGATCTGGATGCTGAGGACTTAAACCTACATCATGACAAGATGTAGCGCAACGTATGCGTTAATACTTGAAAGGTACTAAGTATGCACGATAGGATAAAGCTGAACAATATATACATAACTGAAATAAAGCACATTGATCAATGATATAAGATTAACACGATGAATATACTAAACATGTTGAATATGAACTAAACTAAATGCAATGACACAGTTCATTACATACTGAAACTGAATACTGAAATATACTAGTAACTTGGTCTATACAGTAGAATCTGAATGTGGGAGCTACTATTAACTGATAGAAAACCATGTGAGCTAAACGTGGAGTCTGATTTATACACCCCATCAAGAGGACCCAATATACGTTGCTAGGGGTGTAAATGCATGACTAGAGTGATCACTAAATATAATTCCCACATAGGGAACTTAATCTACAGGGGCACGTAGTTCTGGGACTATGAGGGTGACTGACCCTAGTCCAACTCAGTATTAAGCCTACTCCCAATAGAATGTATAATATACAATATAACTGAAATAAATTGGATAACTTGAGATTCTGACATGCTAACTGAAAATGCAACAATAAGTACTGATAATGTAACATTTGAAAGCTAATTCATGTATATCTGTATAAACTGACCTAGTAAGTGTAATCCTTGAACTAAACGAATCTACACAACTAGGGTTCGAAATTTCATGCAAGGATTAAGCAACATATTTATGAAAACGTAATATTCTAATTAAGATTAATCTAACAGCTAAGTCACAACAATAGTCTGAAGTTCTAGAAACCCTAAGTCTAAACATAATGAAGGGACTCAAGAATCGGACTGAATTCTAGGGACCTAATGGGCAAAAGGAAACCACTAGTGAGATACCACATACCTGGTGACAAATTTCATGGAGTAATCTTTCAATTTTGGGGCTGGAACTGAGGAAAACTTGATGCGTTCTTGGAGAGGGTTTGGTCAATGCTTTCTCTCTTCTTTTGCAAGGTTTGATCAATTTCTTTGAGAAAGAATTGGTGAGGGTAAAGTTTGATCAACTTACTAAGCTAAAACTGACCAAAACGACGTAGTTTAGGGGGTTAAATGACGTAGTTTAGGTGTTCGATGCATAGGGAAAAGACCAAACGGCCCCTGACTTAAAAGTTGACACGGCCAACCGACGGGCTTGACTGACGGACCGTCGATTGACTGACGGCCCATCCTGTAAGTCCATCAATCGACTTCAAAAGAGGGGTTCGGGGGGTCTTGATCCACGGACCAGGATCACGGCCTGTGGTCTGACCTACGTTCTGTGGGCCCGGCCGTGGGTCCACCCTTAGAAGAATTTTTTCTTGGTTTCTGGGGAGGGGCTGCAGGTGGTCAATCACGGACCCCACCTATTGTTCCTGGGTCAACCTACGGTCCGTGGGTGGTCCCCGTTAGTGGTACCTGCAACTTCTGATTTTCTGCAATCTAGTCTTCCTAGCATACAAGGTGTTACATTATCTCCCCCTTAGGAAATTTCATCCTCGAATGAAGTCTAAACTAGTTGAATATGGAAGAAAAGAGTTGCAATCCCTACCACTAAGTACTGGAAACTGGAATCTGATTGAACTAAGTTTCAAGAACATGCAAATATACTGAAAATGCAACACTAACTGAAGGAACAAGATACTAAGATTGAATTTACGCATGAGTAACTGAAAAACTAGAGAGGAACTATTACCTCAAGCTGGAATGGAACCCGAAGGAAAGAGATGAGGATACTTGGCCTTCATGGATGCTTCTGCTTCCCAAGTAGCTCCCTCTATGGACTGACTCTTCTACATTACCTTAACTGAAGCGATTTCTTTATTTCTCAACCTTCGAACCTGACCATCAAGAATCTCAAGGGGCACATCCTTATAAGTGAGACTATGCTTCACATCCATACTTTCCAATGGTACTATAGATGTTGGACTACTCACACACTTCTTTAACAACGAAATGTGAAAGACCGGATAGACTGCTGCTAGTTCTACTGACAACTCTAACTCATAAGTCACTTTACCAACTCTTTTCAAAATCCTGTAAGGGCCTACATATCTAGTACTGAGCATCCCTTTCTAGCCAATTTTCATCACCCCCTTCATAAGTGACACTTTCAGGAAGACTCAATCATCAATTTAGAACTCCAAGTCCCTTCTCCTTACATCTACATAGGGCTTCTGGCGACTCTAGGATGTCTTAAGTCTATCTCTGATGTGCTGAACTTTTTCCATAGCATCATGAACCAAATCTGGCCCTATCAAGGCTGCTTTACCTAGTTCAAACCAACCAACTGGAGATATGCACCTACACCCATATAATGCCTCATAAGGGGCCATCTAGATGCTGAAATGGTAGCTATTATTGTAGGCGAACTCTATAAGAGGAAGATGATCATCCCAATTACCCTTGAAGTCGATCACGCAAGCTCTCAACATGTCCTCTAAGGTCTGAAAGGTATGCTCTATTTGACCATCCGTGTGTCGATGAAATGTTGTGCTGAAGTTAACCTGAGTACCAAGAACTTTTTGAAATGACTTCTAGAAATGAGAGGTAAACTGAGGACCTCTATCTGAGATAATAGAAAAATAAACCCCATGCAACCTAACTATCTCATTAAAGTAAAGCTTGGCGTAGTACTCCACCGAATCTGTATTCTTAACAACCAAAAAGTGAGCTGACTTAGTAACTCTGTCTACGATCACCCAAATGGAGTCATGCTGTCTGTGAGTACGAGGTAAACCTGTAATGAAGTCCATGTTTATCACTTTCCACTTCCATGTAGGAATGCTGATCTCTTGAGTCATACATCCTGGTTTCTGATGTTCTACATTCACCTGTTGACAATTAGGGCACTTAGCCACAAAATCTGCTATATCCCTTTTCATGCCATTCCACCAAAAGACTTCCTGTAGATCACAGTAAATCTTAGTGGCACCTGGATGAATGGAATACCTAGAGTTATGGGCTTCTATAAGGATATGATGTCTCAACTCACCCACCTTAGGAACACATAAATGAAACACTCCGAAAATCGATAGGATGAGCTAGATCCTTACATAATGGTTAATATCCTAAAAATGGTTAAAACAATGTTTCTAGTCCTAATCTAATATAACTAACTTAGTTCGGAGGTGTTAGGGCATAAACGTCAAGAAACGACCATGACGTCCGGAAACTAGTCATTTGAACTAGTGAGTTGTAAGGGTTTTGTCGTTGAAGTTTTGAGTGTTGTTTGAGGGTGAAAACTTGTAGAAAAGACTCTCACACTTAGATGGGCATGTTTAGGGGCTAAACGTTTAGGTACGACTCCCCAAGGACCACCCAAGGGGCCCTTGAGAAGGACCCCAACATCTGCCCAAAAGCTATCAAAACAGCTTCACCTACGAGACCCAAACTATGGCCAGTAGACTGGTCTATAGACTGTAAGTCTTGGTCGTAGCTTGGGACTTAGCTTGGGAGAGTTTAGCTCCCTAAAGTGTAGTATCTGAATGGAACTACGGAGGGACAGAACGAGCCGTAACTCCACCTACGGTCCGTAGGTGAAGGGCCGAAGGTGCTGCCAGTTTTTCAGTATTAGTTAGGAGTGAGAGTCAACTTTAAATGGTTATACCTCATAGCTCAAAACGAAATAGGTGGTTCATTACCTATCCAATGAAAGGTCTCTGAGTCCTCTTTCCAACGCCACCGAGTTTGCCCAATACCGATCTCGGAGTAAAAATTTATGGCCGAAATAGTGAAGCACTGTCAGTCCCAGGTCCAATCGACGGACACAAACTACGGACGGTAGATCAAACGACGGTCCGTAGGTTGGGGTCCGTAGATGCTGCCAGTTTTGTGACTTTTAGCTTTAAGTTGGGGGTTTGGGAATTAAGTTAGTTGATTAATTAAGGGCTTAGGGGGTCGGTTAAGTGGTTAAATAACCTCCTATAAATAGTTAATAAGACCCTAAACTAAGTCATTAACCCAATATAACTTAAAGATCCAAATCAAACCCAATTCCCTCCCTCTCAAATATTTTTCTCTCTACAAGTTCCTCCATTGAAGAACAAAGAAGGAGATCAACTAGGGCTTGAAGATGGAGTATTTTTCATGGGGTTTTGATGTGAATCTACACCTAAGGTATGGGAGTTCTTGATTCTTGGTTAGCTATCACCAAGAAGTTCTTTCAAATAGGTTTTTCAAAGTTCCACAACTTCTAGGTTTTCAATCAAATTCGTGGGTCTCTTTCTAAAATCGATTCCATTGATTTATAATGGATTTTTATGATTATATATGAGTATTTGTGGATGAATTCATGGAATATTTATTGTTTTTGAACAATTCCCCACAAGACCCATGATTTCCCTTCTTTCTCAATTCTAAACCCTAGCATTTATTGAATGTTGATTGAATGATGTCAATTTAGTATGTTTACATGTAATTCATTATTGTATTATGATATTATCCTATATGATGAATGAATATCAAGAAAATAGGGTTGAATCTTGAAGAAGGTCATGAAGTTTATGAATGAAGGATTTCAATTTGATGAATAGTCTTCTATTGAATTGTTGATCTACTTATGATGGAGATGTTTACTTGATTTGTTGGTTATGGTGTTGAGTTATGATTCCTCTTCCTTATAACCCTAGTTATAATCAAGCATGTTATGATGTGAACATGAAAGTTGTGAGATGATTATGAATGTGTTGTTATGCTGAATAAGAAGCAATTCTCATGAACACTATACGACTATGATATGAAAGAATATTTTCACATGATGTTGTTTCTATGATGAAAGGTTGTTCTCATCTTTGTAACCTTTAGCTATATGATATATAAGGGAGTGAGTCTCTAAGATGTTCTTTATGAACTAATGCCTAAGTAAAGACTTAAAAATTACTTAATGGGGAGTTTGATCTTAGCACCGAGAGGATATGTATATGGGATAGGACTCCTTCACCAAGGTGTAAGGTTTCCACAAGAAAGGTCTCATGAGGTGGAAGCTACAATGCTATTTTGCATAAATAGTGTTTCTAGAAGCAACCCCCTTATCCCTTAACTATGTGCCACCATAGGATTTTTAGCTAGTGGATCCACCTAGATGCTACGATGTACCAATGTTCTACCTTGGCAAAGTTGAACACTCTCTTTTCGGTGTGGGTGGAAGACACCGGATTCCATGGTAGCTCCCATGGTCTATGTCGGTTATGGAAAAGCTCCCAATTATGTAAGAAGGAACTAATGAATGAAAAAAACTATGAAAAGAGATATGAACTCTAACTAGGGCTTCTTGAAGGGTACTACTTAGTATAGGTAAGGGTATGGGACTTTACCTACACATTGCACAAGTGGGTTCTTTGAGGAGTTCTTGGGTGAGTCCCTTATGTATGGCAACTTACGAAGTATGATGTAAAGATGACTTCGCTTACTATGTATTATGAATATGCATGTGAATTACACTTATGACTTCTTGATAGCTTTTCTTAGTATATGTGGGGGTATGGGACTTCATATGTACATTGCACAAGTGAACTTGTGAAGGGGTTATGAGGGTGGTTTACTTATGATATGAAGTATATGAAATATGACTAAGATGTATGATATGAATATGTTGCATGAACTATGACTAATGACACCTATAGGAGATCTACTTAGTATGAGGGGTATTATGGGATGCCACTCATACATGACACAAGTAGACTTCTAAAGTAGCCATGGTGTAGTTCCATTTTTTTTATGAGGATTATGAGTAATGCATGCTTTTATTGAATTAGCATTATGATTGACTTGCCTTGATATGAGCTAGTATTTATGAATGTCTCTTTATGATGTGTATGAACTACGGATAAGACTAATGTATGTTAAATATAAGCATGGTGATCCAAAGGTAATACTTAGTGTAGATAGGGTTATGGGGCTTTGTCTACACAAGGCACAAGTGCAACCTAGGGTTACTTATGTTGATATTCTATTATGATGTAATGATCTAAATGATTGATTATGCATGAGTAATATGTCTTGTAATGAGTAATATTGTATTAAGACTATGTTTAGAGACTATGCTTACAGTGATGTTATTATCCTTTGTGCTTTGATGAACTATATGTGAGTTGCTTGTGACTTGTGATTCTCCAACTCTTTCAAGATGATGTTCCAAAATGTGCATAAAGCATGGTTTCAACTAAATGTCCCTTTTAAAGCATGGTTTAATGGGTTTTATGCATGGCTTCCATACTTAGTACTTTTTGTGCTAACCCCTTCTTCTACATTTTCTACAAAGTGTAGGGTTTGGAGATGTGGTGTCTTATACTTGGAAGATAGGTTTCTAACGAGCTTGGAATGAAGACTTGGGGATTCCTCATAGTTTCGAGGACAAACCCACCTTTTCAACTTATGTCTTTACTTTATGTTTGTTTTAGACTTGTGCAAGGGCCGTGTCCCTATGTCTAATATGTAAGGGCCGTGTCCCTAAGATTGTATAAAAAGAGTTTGTTATTCTAAATATTATAGATGGTTTGAGACATAGTGTTATAGAATCTCTCTTATTTTATATAGTCTTCGATTGTAAAGAAATGTTTTAAATTTTCCACTATTTTTCCATGCTTTAATGTTCATGATATGCTAAGGTCTTGTATAAGACGCCTTCGAGGTCGAATACGCTGTGTTACGACTAGGGGGTTCTCTCGGGTCTTGACAATAAACGACCCTGGTAGCGAAGCACACCATTTCCCCCTTGGGAGAAAACCTCAACTTTTTGCTGATGAACTGCACCCTTCAATTGAAGCAATATAGGATCACTGTCTTGTTTTTAACCTCCGCTACCAATGAAGATTCTGACCCATTCTGGACTATCACACTACCATCTTATATGCTCATTAGGTGAACTCTCAAGCGAGCAAGCCGGTGAACATCTTTTGCTAGTTACTTTCTTTCTTCCTCAAAATGTGCTACACTACCCATAGATAGTCTGCTAAGAGCATCAGCTAGTACATTGGCCTTACTAGGATGGTAAAGCACATTCATATCATAGTCCTTGAGGAACTCAAGCTATCTCCTCTGACGAAGATTCAACTCTTTCTCGGTGAACACATACTGGAGGCTCTTATGGTCGGTGAACACATCTACATGAACACCATACAAGTAATGTCTCCAAATCTTTAGGGCAAATACTACGACTGCAAGCTCAAGGTCATGAGTTGGATAGTTCTTCTCATGCTCCTTCAGCTGTCTAGAAACATAAGCTATAACCTTACCTCGCTGCATCAACACACAACCTAGGTCGACTATGGATGCATCACAATAGATCACATAAATGTCAGAACCCTCTGGTAGAGTCAAAACTAGAGCTGTAGTCAACCTAGTTTTCAATTCTGAGAAGCTCTTCTCACACTCATCTGACCACTATAACTTAACCTTCTTCTGAGTCAACTTAGTCAATGGAGAAGCTATGGATGAAAATCCTTCCAACAACCTTTTGTAATAACCAGCCAAACCCAAGAAATTTCTGGTATCTGTAGGAGAGCTAGGTCTGGGCCACTGTTTCACTGCCTCTATTTTCTGAGAATCCACTAGGATCCCTTTGCTAGACACTATATGACCGAGGAAAGCAACTGATTGTAACCAAAACTCACATTTGCTAAATTTAGCGAATAACTGGCGATCTTTGAGAGTTTGCAGGACAACCCTCAAATAAGTCGTATGTTCTTCCTCATTCCTAGAGTAAATGAGGATATCATTAATACAGACAATAACGAACAAGTTCTTCCTCATTCCTAGAGTAAATGAGGATATCATTAATACAGACGATAACGAACAAGTCCAAATATTGCTTGAACACCCTGTTCATTAAATCCATGAAAGTTGCACAAACATTGGTTAGTCCAAATGACATAACTACAAATTCTTAATAACCATACCGTGTTCTGAAACCTATTTTTGGGATGTCACTATCTCTGACTCTGACTCTGAGATGATGATAACCAGATCTGAGGTCTATTTTTGAAAAATGACTAGCACCCTGAAGTTGATCAAACAAGTCATCAATCCTGGGGATAGGGTACTTATTCTTGATGGTGACTTTGTTCAGCTGTCGATAGTCAATGCACATCCTGAGAGAACCATCTTTCTTTTTCACAAACAACAATGGTGCACCTAATGGGGTAATACTGGGTCTGATGAAGCCCTTATCTAGAAGGTCTTTCAAAAGCACTATCAATTCCTTAAGCTCAGCTGGAGCAATTATGTAAGGAGGAATAGAAATAGGATGGGTATCTTGAAGGAGATCAATTCCAAAATCGATTTCCCTTTTGGGAGAAACTCTAGGAAGATCTTCTGGAAACACTTCTGGGAACTCATTTACTACTGGAACTGACTCAAGAGTTGGGGTTTCAGAGCTTGAATCCTTAACCCAAACTAGATGATAGAGATACCCCTTAGAGATCATCTTTCTAGCCTTAAGGTAGGAAATGAATCGACCCATAGGCATTGAGATACTACCCTTCCACTCTAAGACTGGTTCGCTGGAAACTGAAAGTGAACGATCCTAGTTCTGCAATCGACTGAGGCATAACAAGAATGTAACTAATCCATGCCCATACTGATATCAAAGTCTACAATTTCTAACTCTACAAGATCTGCTGAGGTTACTTTCTGGGAGACTGTGACATGGCAATTTTTTTTATACATATCTAGCTATAACTAGGTGACCAACTAAAGTTGAGACTGAGAAGGGTTCTGAGAGAATTTCTGGACTAACATCAAAGTTTACTGCTATATATGGAGTTACAAAGGAAAGAGTAGCCCCTGGATCTAACAAAGCATAAACATCTAAGTGAAAGAATCATAACGTACCAGTGACCACATCAGGAGAATCTTCCTAGTCCTGGTGAGCCTGGAGAGCATACAACCTATTCTGGCGCTGACCGCCGCCTGTACAGGATGAAATACCCTGCTGGGTTAGGTGACCTGTTGGTGCTGGTGAAGCTGTAGACTGAGCCCTACTATTGTTACCTCATTGTCCTTGTTTAGAAGAAGGGCAATCCCTTAACCTGTGAACAGTCTAACCACAACCAAAACATCATTCCTTACCTGCCATACACTCACTCGGATGGTTCCAACCACACTTTGGACAAGTTGGGTCGGTTCTAGTACCTGAAACACTCCCCTGAGACTTAGAGCCCGATGCCCTACCTTTATGATCCTGTCAAAACATGGGGGATGGAGCACTAGATGATGAAGGTGTTGGAGATCAAGATTTCTGCTGAAACTGCGAGTTATTTCCACCTAATTTCTGCTGAGAGTACTCATAGTTGCTTGTCCTAGCCTTCTTATTGGCCTTAGCCTGTTCCCTAAGCTTATGTCTCTCAACCTGCTGAGCATGAGTCATGAGCCTAGAGATGTTCATGTCCTCTAACAGCATAACATTTCTGCACTCTGTCTTCACAAAGTCATATACTCCAAAAAAGAACTTACTCATCAGTGCCTTGGATCGGCAACCATATGTGGAGCATACTTGGAGAGCTGGGTGAACTTAAGTCCTTACTCTTGAATTGACATAGAGCATTCTCTCAAATTCATGAACTCTTGAGCTTTTGCCTCTCTTAACTCGCTTGGAAAAAACCTATCCAGAAAAGCTCCGGTAAAACACTCCCAAGTTACAAGAGCTACATTCTCACCCCTATTTTCCTTCCATTGAGTGAACCAAATGTGATTTATATCCTTGAGTTGGTAGGACACCAACTCTACCCTATCATTTCCAGTTACTTGCATCACTCCAAAGATATTCTTGACCTCATCAATAAAGTTCTAGGGATCCTCACCAACTTGCGACCCTAGAAACTCAGGTGAATTCATCCTAACAAAATCACTGACCCTAGATGCCACTGATCCACCAATAACATTTGTAGGAACTGGAACCCGTTGATTGTTCTGGTTGGCTACACTCTTGACCAAAAGTTGAATAGGGTTCTAAAACTCAGCATTCGAAACCTCATAGTCTAGGACATGAGGAGCTCTGTTAGCATTGCGGGCATCAATATTCCTTATGTAAGCTCTACGAGGAGGCATAATCTGAAAATGCATAACACCGAGTTAGAAATAGGAGATCATACCCACACATGATACGAATATCAAGAAAGTGAAGTGTTTTTCATAAAACACTTTGTAGCCTCCCCATCATAAGTGTGGCGTGCTTCATACTCATGAAAGGGACTCTACTTAGTAGGACTTTTCATACATCCTAGGACTCCTAAACCTAGTGCTCTGATACAAAGTTTGTCATGCCCCGAGGCTACCCCCTTAGCGTAACACGGGACCTAGGATCACGAATGACCCCAAGCTAACCGTGAGTTGGCATATCATAGCATACTAAGATAAAATGGCATGAGAAATACTATGCGAAAGCTAGAAATCATAATTTACCGGAATGATGGGGAAATCCCAATACTTTCTGAATATATAAACTATGAGTTTAATAACAATTGAAAGATCAAACTCAAAACTAAAACTGAATCTAACTATGTCTGAATAAAAGTCTTTCACTGACTAGAGATGCTGGGACTTACCCCAGCTAACTCTAGAAAAACAGAAAGTGAAAGACTGAAAATAAAGGAAAACATGTTTATTGTCCTTGAAGAATGAGGCCTCACCATTGATAGTGCTAGACTGGAGATCGGGAGTCGATCTATGCGTGATCAGGATGTTAAGGACCAAAACCTACATCACAAGAAGATGTAGCGCAGAGTAAGCGTTAGTACTTGAAAGGTACTGAGCATGCAGGATAGGATAAAGCTGAACAATATATACATAACTAAAATAAAGCATACTGATCAATGATATAAGATTAACATGAAGAATGTACTAAACATGATGAATATGAACTAAATTTAATGCAATGACCAAGTTCATAACATACTGAAACTGAATACTGAAATATCAATACATTATAATCTGACTATGGGAGCTACTATAAATCGACATAAAATTACATGAGTTAAACGTGGAGTCCAATGTATACGCCCCATCGGGATACCCCAATATACCTTGTCAGGGGTATAAAGGCATGATTACTAAATATGATGCACACATAGGGGACTTAACCTATGGGGACACGCAGTTCTGGGACTATGAGGGTGACTGGCCCTAGTCCAACTTGGTATTAAGTCTACTTCCAATAGAATGTGTAAAATACAATATAATTGAAATAAACTGGATAGCTCGAGCTAACGACATGCTAACTTAAAATGCAACATTAAGTACTAATAATGAAACATTTGAAAACTGATGCATGCATATCTGTATAAACTAACCCAGCAAGTGTAATTCATGAACTAAACGAATCTACACAACTAGGGTTCAAAATTTCATGCAAGGATTAATCAACATAGTTACAAAAGCATAATATTTTGATTAGGATTAATCTAACAGCTAAGTCACAACAATAATTTGAAGTTCTAGAAACCCTAAGTCTAAACATAATGAAGGGAATCAAGAATCTGACTCAATTCTAGGGACCTAATAGGCGAAAGGAACCTACTAGTGAAATCCCACATTCATGGTGATGAATTCCACTGAGAAATCTTTTGATTTCGGGGCTGGAACTGAGGGAAACTTGTTGCGTTCTTGGAGAGGGTTTGGTCGATGCTTTCTCTCTTCTTTTGCTTCGTTTGATCGATTTCTTTGAGAATGAATTCATTAGGGTAAAGTCTCATTCAGTTACTAAGATAAAACTGACCAAAATGACGTAGTTTAGGGGTTAAATGACATAGTTTAGGTGTCCAACACATAGGGAAAAGACCAAACGACCCTTGACTTAAAAATTATCAAGGCCAACCGACGGGCCTTCGATCGACGACAGCCTATCCTGTCAATCCATCGATCGACTTTAGATGAGAGGTTCTAGGGGTCTTGATCGACTGACTAGGACCACAGACCGTGGTCTAACCTACAGTCCGTGGGTCGACCCTTAGAAGAATTTTTTCTGGGTTTCTGGGGAGGGGTTGTAGGTGGTAAACCACAGACTCTACCTACGGTCCGTAGGTGGCCCTAATTGATGGCATATGTAGCTTTTGACTTTCTGCAATCTGGTCTTTCTAGCATACAGGGTGTTACATGAAATTATTTTGGGCGCCATATGTTTGATAAAATTCCAAAATGAACTCTAAAATGATTTTCGAAACTTTTTGTGCCGAAATGATTGAGTTTATTGGTTTCTTGTTTGTTGATCTTACACTGATGGTAGTTGAAATTCCGTGGTAGATCTCGAAATCAAAATTGGTTGTTCATGTTGAACGGGGCGACTGCTCGCTTTTGCAAACTGGCCATCGCTTAGATGATGTTTGCTTGTGCGAACTGTTTTGCCTTTTTGATTCCCACTTAAGAGGCCTACTGGCCTCTTCGAGAATGTTCACTTAAGCTAACTGAGCATGACTTTTGCAATATCTAGGGTAGTTTCCTACCAGTGTGAATTTTTTCAATTTCTTTTTTTTTTGTTCTGAATCTTTTTCTTTGACTTTTATTATGAAATATTATTGTTTAATATATAATTCACATACTCATATGCTATTGTGATTTACAAAATCTCTCAAGTCAAGAATGGCACATGAACTCGATTTTGAGGAGGAAGTGGTCGACTATGACCAATATCGATTTGTCTCTATCTTAGTATAGGAGATATATTATGCTGATATGATAAAGAAAAAGCTACTTCCAGAGAGAGGCATATCGCTTGATAAAGTTGAGGAAACACTTCTAATATTCCACCAAAGGTTGTTGGCATCCAGTTAGATATGCTTTGCAGTTGAAACTTGCAAGAAAAATGAGCAATGAGTGCGGGAGTTCTATGCCAACCTTATGGATACTAACATGGTATCACGAATGATCACTATCTGAGGAAAGGTTGTTGATTATGGGCCAGAAGCAATCGATTGGGTATATGGGCTACTCAACCATGATATCCAGTCGTTTACTGAGAAAATTGTGCATTTGGTGCATGGCTAGCTTCAAAGTTATGCCAGGCAAGACTGTTCCATGGGTCGTCACAAAGGCTGGAATATAATGCTTGACGATGTCCTATTAAATATAGTTCATTTGATTTTGGATGAGTACTGAGAGTTCAAAATGCATGGCATCCTATCTCTTGGATGAGTTCTGATCACGGAGCTTTGCAAATGGGCTAAGGTGGAGGTACTTCCGGGTGACAGTTAGATAGAGCCTAAAAGAGTTGATCTTTCCACTTAAAATGTGTGGAGAGGACTTGGTGGTGAAAAGCAAGAAAAGGAAGATTGATTCTGGTAAGTCCAGGCATGTGGATGACGATTCTCCTAGAACTCCAGTTGTGGGTCCTTTTGAGTCTTTGGCAAGTGAGTTGCGAGTTGTGAAAGAGTTAGTGGCAAAGCCACCACAAGGGCTGAGTGAATCATCTACGGGGACTAGATAGATGTGCCTCAAAAAGAGTTTGATGCCTACTTGATTGATCAAAGGAAGCAGAAAGCTCAACTTGCAAATTTTGAGAAGGTGTACGCTACCTTGTCCTTATCACATGGTGATTTAAGTATCTCACATGGTAAATGAAGAAGCGGGAGAAGAGTAGAGATAAGTTCTTCACTTGGATGTGGAAAAAGGTGAAAGGCCTTTGGAAAGTGTCGAAGGAAAATGAGCCACTTCCAAATTCTAGGCCAGATGAGGATGGAAATGAGCTGGTCGTATGGAGCGATGACGGTGGAGATAAGGATAGTGAGGCCACCGAGACTAATGGAGATGATTGAGGAAGCCCATGGAGCCCCTTTGTATTCTCTTTTTGAGTAATATGGTTGTGTTGTGAGGAAACAACATCATTTTAGTTAGGGGTGCTCCCCTTTGGGTTGTTTTATCTTATTTTGATTAGCATGTTGGACTGTTGTTTGTGTGTTTTTGTTTTGGATTATTGCATTGATTGGTCGTTTCTATTATATTTTTGGTTTTGTTATACTAGTGTATTTTGTTTGTTTATGTTTTGTAGAAATAAAGTGTGATGATTGTATTCAATCTTGATGCCTTGAAGAAGAGAAGTCTGAGTACCGGAAGCTTATGAATTTGGCAACCAATTCAAAAGCTCGATGAAAAGGCCAAAATATGCCCAATGATAGATCCAGTGATGTCATTTTAAGGGTAAATCATTTTTTTTTTAGTTTTGTTGGCTTGGTAGTTCCTAGATTTGAGGTTGTGACTTGTTTGGTACTAATAGATTTAGTCAAGCATCATGAGTTGTGAAATGACCATCCCTCCAAAAATTTTATGAAAGTAAATGATTTTGTGACAATGGGTTGACTCTTTTTTTGACTCCAAATTACTAGATGGTGAATATAAAATGACTCATCTGTTCTTGACTAGGAAGTGAAATTTAGCCGTTTTGAATAGCTTTATGCCATATGCGGTGAGTCTTTGTGAATAATGGCTTGTGTTCACTTGTGTTAACTAGAACTTGTCTGGTTGGTCTTAAAATGTTGGTCATGATTGAGTTTGGTTGGATAAATTATATTAGGCTTTCTTTGATTGTCCATGAAGTCCACTTAGCCTAAAAGATCCCACATTTTCCCTAATTGTATCTCGAGTTGTCCCCTTCAAGCCTTATCCTTTATTGGCAACCACATTAAAGGCCTTGAACCTTTTTGAAAAGTAATCTTCTTTTGAACCCTTTAACCTCGTTGAACTTGAGAATTATGGAAGTTGAGGCTAAAAGCCTAAGTTGGGTGGGGGGGGGGAGGTTATGAGAAGATTATACATGGATGCTTACAACATAAGGGCTTGATTAAAAAAAAGAATTTGGGAATGGAAGAAAAGTTTCAAAGAACGAAAGAAAAACTTGTAAAATAAAAGGAAAGAAAATGTGAATAAATGTGAGACTTGAATCCTCCAAAAATTTCAAAAATGGTTACCTGTGGGGAATCTTGAAAGAAAAATAATAAAATGATGTGAAGTGTCCATTGAGTTGAAAAGTGCAGAAAAGTTGTTGTGTAGTGTTCATTGAGGGTGTAGTTACTTGTACCCAAATGATATCCTAACAAAGTCCTTTGAGATCTCAAACCAAATGAAGTTGAATCAATGTTGTTTGAAAATATGAGCAAGCTTATGGTGTGACATTTGTGTGCATGAGATTATTACTTTTGAGTGTGAGAGTTTGTATTGTTTTCCATTGTGTTGTGAATACTTGTGTATTTTTGTGGGACATTTTTTCTCTTGTGAGGTCATGAATTATAGGATGGATTGGTGAAGATAATAGATTAAAAAATTGAGTCAAGGGAAGTTGTTAGAGTACTAGTAATTGTGAGTCACTTCTTCAGAACTCTTGTTATTACTTGATCATTCTCAGAATTCATTGAGTTTTGAAACTTGGTTTGAATTTGAGGGAATTTCTTGAATTGAAAATAACTTGTGCGCTTTCTAATTATTAGTACCAACCAAAGCATGACCATGATTCTTTTCGAATATGAAAGAATGTTGTGCTTAAGTTGAGTGCCTCTTGTGTTTTGAATTTTTGTTTTGCTTGAGGAAAAACAAGATTTTGAGTTGGGGGTGTTGATGAGTGGCGAATTTCCACTCATTCAGAGCTCTTGTCTTATGATTTTACGGCACTCAAAGTAGAGAAAGAGGCTAATTATGATTCGAAATGTGTTATTTAAGATGTTTTGTGTTGGGAGAGAAAATGTTGATCAAAAGTTGAATAAAGTTGAAAAAGAGAAAAATGGCATAAAATAGGCCCAAGGTATCGCACATGCGGAGTACTAACCAGTCAACAATGTCAATAGCTCGCTAAGCAAACACGCGGGGTTCTCTTTTGCGAACTGGGCCGAAAGGGCGGAGGTTGCTTAAGCAAACTAAAGTTTGCTTTTGCGAACCTCCTGCCGCTTTTACAAAGGCCACATTTTCAAACAGGGGCAGAATGGGAAATTCTCAAGCTTTGGACCCAAAATTCAGAAAATAGGGTGAGAGTAAGGGATTATGGATCATGCAAGGATTGTGTTAGGGAGAGAACATTGTAGAGAGGAAAATATATTCAAGAAGTATATCTCTTAGTGTTCTTGACTTGGGGATAAGATATTGAAGGCATGTTGCCTCACATTTCATTTGTGGATTCAAATTTTATGTTCTATTTAGTAATATCTTTTACCTTACTTCATTTCCTTGTACTTAATTGCTAGAAATGTGGATGTAATGCTTTTATAAAATTGGGGCTTTTGTGCTAGAAATAGACAAAGCTTTTTGGGTAGTTGATTAATTGCTCTATTTTTGTAGTTTCTTGTTTCCATGCTTGATTTTATGACATAAGTTCAATCTAGTTTTCATGTTTGGATTTATAGTTTGAGAGTGCACGCTCAATCTTAGCTTCCGATCTCCGATTGATGCTTGAAAGAGATTGATTGTAGTGGAGAATTAGATTGATAATCGTATTTTGACTTTGAATCTTAAATTTGAAATCCAAAGATGAAAGTTTAGGGTTTATTTGTGGGGTGCAAGGCTTCCTTTAAAGGGAGGTCTAAGTTAAGGTAGTGGGTTGTTTCATATTTGTGTGATAGAGACCAAAAGGAGATATCACAGTAAAACACTTTGAGATCGAAAGATAATTAGCATAATTAGAGATGACCTTGCCTACTTATTAATGATTGATCTTGGAATGAATTGCAATGGATCGTTGATGTGGATTGAATCTCAAGTTTTCCCAATTCCCGTTCATCCCTTTCTTGATATTGTCTTTGCCCCCATTAGAAGTGTAGTTATAAAAATTGTCTTCTATTTGATATTTGTGTAACTTGTATGTCTAGATACAAACTACTATCTGGTTAGCCTTTATCTTTTCAAATTTTGTTATATTGTTCCTTGTGGGATTCGACCCTAGCTCTTAGTTGGGTATTTTTATTGACAAGACGAACTCTCACTCTTTTAATTAGTTTTAGAGGGTGATTTGAGCATTATCAGAATCCCATCAGGTTGATTATATTGCTTACTAGCTGGAGGGGCCATCTAAGGAGTGGTGGAAGTCCTACTTAGACTGTAAACCAGTCGGGTCATGTTTGATGACTTGGGATTAGTTATCTGAGGTTTTCTTTGAGAAGTATATACCTCGTAGAATGAGAGAGCAGACACAGGATGATTACTGAGACCTTACTTATGGATCACTTTCAGTTAGGCATGGTTCCATGAGTTGGCGAGACATGCATCTATGCTTATGCCGAAAAAGAATGAGAGATTTTGTATGTTTGTCAAAGGTCTCTTATTTCCACTTAGATTGGCGGCAGAGCGAATGATGGCGTTGAGTTGTGTTTTTCTACAGATAGTTGATCATGCACGCACCATTGAGAGGATACATTGTGAGGCCTGTGAATGCAACGACAAGAGGCCCTGTCATTAGGGTAGTCTTAGTGGGTCTCAGTCCTGTTGTAGAGGGTTCCTGGGCCGAAGTTATCCAAAATAGTATTAGCCTACTAGGCCAGTCCAGGCCTCTCTACAAATTATAGATGGTGGCATGGTAGATTCTAATGATCAGATGGTTTAAACGTCTCAGGGTGCTCATTCATGGTATTCAGGTCATGAGGCCAGTCAGGTTCAACCGAGTCATTTCAGAGGGGAAGTTCTGGTAGAGGTTGCTTCTAATATGGTATAGTGGGTCACTTTTCCTAAGAGTGTCCTACGATCAGTGCTCGCAGTAGGCAAGGTCACTCGAGTCAGGCCTCTAGGGCCCTGGTTCAGGGTACTAGGGGTGGTCTCCAGGGTACTAAAGGTGGTCCTTAGGTAGGCATATTGGGTGGTTTAGGTGGACATGGCCATATGTATGCTTTTCTGGGGAGGCCAGAGGTAGAGACATTGAATGTTGTTATCATAAGTACGATATTTATCTTCTATCGTACTTCTTATGCTTTATTTAATCTGGGGTCTACCTTTTTATATGGGTGTGCTTATTATGCTACATGGTTGGATTTGTCTTGTGAGCCTATGTTTGTGCCTATGCGTGTAGATAACCTTGTAGGTGATTCTTTGATAGAGGATCGAGTATATTGAGCTTGTGTGGTGACCATCTTAGAGTATTATACTTGGGTAGATCTTATTATGTTAGATATGGTGGATTTCAATATGATTCCAGGTATGGATTGGTTTTCTTCCTATCATGCGGTCTTGGATTATTTCTAAAAGACTGTTACTTTGTGCATGTCCAGTATTCCTCGTCTTGTATGGACCGGTTCTTATAGTCACATGTTGAGGGGTATGATCTCTTTTCTGACAGCATGGCAGTTAGTGGGAAATGTGTCTATCTTATATTTCTATGTTTGTGACAATAGTGTCGACACTCCTTCTCTTGAGTCAGTTCTTGTGGTTAGAGAATTTGTTGATATGTTTCTTACCAATCTACTGGTCGTCCTTATAACCAAGATATTGATTTGGGGTTTATGTTGAACCGGGTACATAACCAGTTTCCATTCTTTCTTACCAGATGGCTCCAATTAAGTTGAGGGAGCTTAAGGAGCAGCTCCAGGACCTTTTGGAAAATGAGTTCATCAAACCGAGTGTATTTCCTTGGGGTGCTCCTGCCTTGTTCGTGAAGAAGAAGGTTGGTACCTTGCGTATGTGCATTGGCTACAAGTAGTTGAATAAGGCGATCATCAAGAACAAGTATCCTTTGCCGCATATTAATGATTTATTCGACCAGCTTTAGGGTGCAGCAGTGTTCTATAAGATTAAATTGAGATAGGGCTATCACCTGTTGGGGATTAGGGCAGCAGATATCCCTAAAACCAACTGTAGGACTTGGTATAACCACTACAAGTTCTTAGTCATATCTATTGGGTTGATTAATGGCCGAACAACATTTATGGAGTTGATGAACCACGTGTTCAGGCATTATTTGGACTCGTTTATGATAGTGTTCATCTATGACATCTTGGTCTACTCTGGGAGTAGGGAGCTGCATGAGCAGCATTTGGGTATTGCACTCCAGACCATGGGAGAAAAGCACTTGTATGCCAAGTTCACTAAATGTGTTCTTTGGCTTGAGTTTGTAGTATTCTTGGGGAACGTAGCATCCAAGAATGACATTATGGTGGATCTGACAAAGATTGAGGCAGTTCATAGTTGGCCCATGCCTACTTCTCCTACTAAGGTTTGTAGTTTTGTCAAGTTAGCAGGCTACTACAGACTGTTTGTGGAGGGGTTTTCTTCTATTGCAGTACCCTTGACCAAATTGACTCACAAGGATATTCCCTTCCAGCAGTCGAACGAGTGTGAGGCAAGATTTATGAAGCTCTAGGGCCCTTTGTCTTTTGCACCAATTCTGGCTCTTCTTATTGAGGGCTAGGGGTTTACGGTCTACTGTGATGCTTACAATGTGGGCCTAGGTTGTGTCTTTATTCAGCACGGTAGAGTTATTGCTTAGTCTTCCAGGATGCTAAAGCTTCACGAGAGGAACTACCCCACCCACGACTTGGAGTTGGTAGTGGTAGTCTTAACATTGGTGATGTGGCGACACTATTTATATGGAGTTCATTGGGAGCTATTCACATATTATCATAGTATTTAGTATATTTTCACCCAAAGGGACCTTAATTTGAAACAACACATATGGTTTGAGTTACTGAAAGACTATGTCATTTTATCCTTCATCACCCGAGCAAGGCTAATGTGGTAGCAGACGCCTTAAGCGAGAGGGTAGTGAGTATGGGGAGTTTGGCTTTCTTAGTCGTGGAGGAGCGACCTATGGCTTTAGATATTTAGTCATTAACCAATCAAATGGTTAGGCCTGATATTTCTGAGCCAGGCAAAGTATTTGCTTGTTAAGAGACTAGATCTTCCTTGATGAAGCAAATTTGGGCACAACAGTTTGAGGATTCGTAGTTGATAATGATTCAAGACAAGGTTCTTAGCATCGAGACTAGGAAGGTGTCCTTATATTCGAAGGGCATCTTGGGTATTGAGGGTCGTAATTGTGTTCCTAGAGTTGGTGAGTTAGTTGGGTTGATTATTTAGGGGCCCCATTGCTCCATATATTCTTTTCATCCCGGTGCTGCGAAGATGTATCGTGATCTGAGGAAGCATTTCTAGTGGTGTGGGATAAAGAGGAAAATTGCAACATTTGTGGCTAGTTCTTGAACTGTCAACTAGTGAAGTACGAGCACCAGAGACTAGGTGGTTTAACTCAGCGACTACCCATTCCGAAGTGGCAATGGGAGCGTATAACCATGGACTTTGTGGTAGACTTGCCACGTGCCTTAAGAGGTTTTGATTCTATTGGGTTCATCATTGATCTATTAACCAAGTTAGCTCACTTTCTGATGGTTTAGACTGCCTACACATTAGAGAGGTTAGTTCAGATCTACCTTAAAGAGATTGTCTGTTCGCATGGGTGCCAGTTTCTATCATTTTTCAAACCATGGTACATAGTTCACTTCAGATTTCTAGAGGTCTATTTAGAGGGAGTTGAGTATCCGGGTTGAGCTCACTACAATTTTTCACCCTTAGACCGATGGCCTATCTAAGAAGACTATTTAGGTTTTTGAGGATATGCTGCATGCTTATGTTATTGGTTTTGGTGGCCTGTAGGATCAATATTTTGCTTTGGTAGAGTTTTCATATAATAATAGCTACCATTCGAGCATTCAAATGGAACAATTCGGTGTAATGTATGGTAGAAAATGTCGTTCTCCAATGGACTGGTTTGATGTTTTTAAGGTTAGGCCATGAGGCACCGACTTATTAAGAGATTCTATGGATAGTGTATGCATGATCCAGGAGTAGTCAGAAGAGCTATGAGGATCAGAGGTTACATACTTTAGAGTTCATGATTGGTGATCGTGTATTGCTGCATGTGCCACCCATGAAGGGCTTGATGTGACTGGAGAGGAGGGGCAAGCTTAGGCCCGGGTTTATCAGTCCTTTTGAGATTCCGAGGTGGGTTAAAGAGTTGGCTTATGAGATAGCCTGACCTACAACTCTTTTCGGTGTTCATCTTGTGTTTCATGTCTCTATGTTAAGGTGGTATGTTCCTGATGAATCTCACATGCTTCAATGGGAGTCAGTCCAACTTGATGAGAATTTTACTGTTGAGGATCATGTGTCCATTCTAGACAGGCAGGTTAGATGGTTGCGGTCTAAGGATATCCGATCAGTGAAGGTCCAGTGGAGGCTCCATTCGGTCGAAAAGGCTAATTGGGAGACCAAGCTTGATTTGCAGACCCAATATCCTAATCTTTTTGAGCCGTCAAGTATTGCCTTTGTCTTACTTTTGCGAATAAAAGTCCTTTTAGTGGTATTTATTGTAATGACCCTCAGACACATTTCTATGTCTTATGCATGTTTTTCCCCTTCCTTATAGATTTTGTAAGGTGTTAGGTTGGTTATCAAGCTCCCTGAGGTGTTCGGTTGAGTTTAGTGTGAGTTGTGAGTTTTGAAAGCTTAATGTTTGAAATAGTTTACTTCGATCAACATTTGGAGATTTTGATGTCAAATAAAAATTCTGTCAGATCCATCAACTTCAGAAGGGTCATTTTGGTCTAGTGCGATGATCGGTTCGGGTTTTGAAGCTTCTGTTTGGCATTGGTGCACTTAAGTGTTTTAGTTTTGAAGTTTAGCCAAGAGTTTGACTTGGGTCAACTTCTTTGGTCAACATGCTCTGAATTAAATTCGGTCAATGCCAATTTCGGTCTAGAAAGACCTATGGTTTGGTTCCCGAGGGTGTCGGGGTGTGTTTTTAGCTTTTTACATTTTGTTGTGTTTCTTTGTCAAAAAATTGACGTTGGTAAGCATCTTGATTAAACAACCTCGAATAGCGGTTTCGTTGATTTTGTTGAATCCGAATTGTTGATTCCAAGTTGTTTGCACTTATAGTTTGCGTCGTTTGGACTCATAATGAATTTCGAGGGCTTGTTCGAAGTTTTTGGACACTTAGCCTTTTTCTGAAAAATCTAGTGGCTGGTGCGTCGACTTAAGATAATTCTTGATTGCTAAAGTGATGTTGGTTTAACCGACCAAGAGGCCGCTTAAGATAAAGGCATCAGTGGGGCAGGAATCACTTCAGTGACCAACCCTTGGCTTTTGCGATGGCTGCTTAAGAGCCCAACGGGTCGCTTAAGCGAAGGGCGCCTCTTAGGCAGGGGACACTTTTGCAAAAACTATGGCCCTTAAAGCGATGTCCGCTTAAATGAACTTTTGGCCTTTTTTTCAAAGATCGTTGGGATTAAAATCCCATTCTCTTCCTTTATTTCCAAAAGAAGTCTATCTTCTTAAGATCTCGACCTCGGGCACTTTGGAGAAAATCTTGATCATTTTCAACCATTTTAAGGTATTTTTCTTCATTTCCCTCTCCTTTACTCTTTTACCTCTTTAATTCCATGATCCAAATTCATTTTCGACCTCAAATTCCCTAATTTCTAATCTTTAAAGTGTGGTAATTTGGCCATTAGAGGTCCTAATTGTGTCCCATTTTCGTCAATCTTTCGGGCATGTAATCCTTATTCCGGGGTGGACATTATGATGGTTTCCTTTCGTAATTCTATTGATTTGATTCTGGGGTCAATTTTCGACCAAATTCTGATAAAAACTTTGAGTTAGTAATATGGGTATCAATGGATCTGTATTAATTTTCTTTTTGTTTTCTTGATAGCTTGGCAACGATCTAAGGCTCTTTAGAAGGGAAAAACACCTGAGTTATCGTTCGTGTGCGATTTTTGGCCTTGAGGTAAGTTATGGCTTGCTTTTCTTAGACTTGAATTAGTTAGATTAATTATATTTGGGTAGTATTGCATGATTTTGGTTGAACCCTTAGGTTGTGTTGAGATTTATTAATCCTTCGATGGCTATGGACATATGTTGGGTTGTTTAACTTAAGTTTAGTCAGGGAGGCCCTAGTTTAAGTGATCCTTGTATGAGTAGTATCCTTAGACCTTGCTTTCAGGTGGCGTGAAACTTAGGATTGTATTGTGTTTGAGTGATTTTGTTGGTATGATTGATTGTTTGGATCCTTGGGTTGTGATATTTGGATGCTTATTAAACTCTTGGCTCTGAGGACATAAGTTTGGATTGAAGGAGGTCTAGGTTAGTACTCTTGTGGTGTGACGAGTGTTCTACCCGATTCTGTGTGTTAGACATGACTTTGTTGTGATAATGCTTCTAAGGAGTTTCTATTTGGGAAAAAATGACTTGGTTTGTGAAAAGAAAATTAGCCTTAATGAGTTGGAAATCCTTAAGACCCGTTTTAGTTTAAAAGTGGTAAAAAAAGCCCCTTTATTTGATTTATCGCACCTTTCAGCTGATTTTACTTCAATGAGCTTGAGGTATCATTCGGGACGGCCCATTGACTGAGTCTCAGGCTATAGTTTATCATTTAGCTTTTAATTATTGATAAGCTCGATGTATCATCCTGTGAGGCTCGTTGATGCATATATTTGAGTTACTAGTAAGATCGAAGTGCCATTCCGGGTGACCCATGGATATATCTATCCTAGTTATTGGATTACTTTTAAGCTTGAGGTACCATTCCAAGAGGCTCGATGTTTCTTTTGGGCTTAGGATATTCCGTTTCTTGGATTGTTACGTTGTATCATTGCATGAGTTTGCCTTTGAATGTGTTGATTCTATAGTTTTGTGTGTAACTAGTGATTGAATCTTGATATTATCTACGTGTACTCTATTGTATTCTTGGTATGCCTTAGCTTTCCCTTTACATGCTAGCATCATCGTGCTTCTTATATATAGTTTATCTTTTTGAGCTTGGTTGGTCTATGATGCCTACTGGGTACCCTGTATTTTGGTACTCATACTGCACTTCTGCAACTTTTTCTTATGCAGCTCCCAGTTCGAGCCACCTTTAGTGAGTGTTTGGATTTCTTGTGGTCACATACTTGGATTTGTGGTGAGCTATTGAGATTCCGAGACTTGTTGATGTACTTATTTTGTACCAACTCTCATGTTGTATTTTGGATTAGTCAGTTTTCTGTTCTCTGTGTATATATGACTTTCTGTTCTTAGTAGCTCCTTATAGGTGACACCAGGTCCTGGGGATTGGTATCTTGTGTTAGTTTGTCTTTTGGTCACTTTGGGCCTATTTTGTACATTTTGTATCGTACTAAAGATATATATGATATGGCCCTTCTTTTTATATACATTATCCTTGTCTTCCTCCTATTGTTCCCTATATAAATTGTGTCTTCCGCATCTTGTTATTTGTGTTTAGGCTTGTCCACTCGGTGGGTTGTAGTGGACACCATCATGACCCGATTTCAGGTCGTGATAATTTTATTCCTACCTTTCTTTTCTAAAGTTCCTCTAGGAATTATCTATTCATTCAATGGGTGTGAAACCACAAAATAGTAAGCATAACATAAAGCAACAAAGTATATTGTATGGTAGAATCCGCAATTGCAAACGATAAACAAATTATGATTTTTATGAAGCGGATTAACCCTAGAGTGAAGGCCTCTAGCAACCTAATAATTCAATCACACAAGATAATTTTCATAAATAACAAATAAACCAAACCTTCTTAAGAGTTTAAGATGTAACCTTAGAATAATGGTGTATTGTCTTCCCTATGTGCCCGTACAATGATTTTATCTCCCTAAGAGTTGAAATCTCCTTTGAAAAATGCATAAGTACAGTATTTATAATTTTCAAAACACACCGAAAGTCCCACCAAATCAGACTAGGAAAACACAAATTTCCATCCACCTCACCGGCGAGCTCCTGGCTTTGCTTTGGACTTTATTTTTCGAGTTTTGTCCATTTTTTGTTCCATACTGAGTTGATTTCAAGGTATTTTCATCTAAAATGCAGAAAAAAACTTCCATAAGCTTTAAATCATGTAATTGAGTAAGAAGAAGGAGTATTAAGATAGATTATACTCAAAAGTAAGGCACAAACGTGGATAAAAACACAACTAAAAAGAGTGTCTATTAACCCAACATCACCACTCCACTCTTGAAATTTTATTCATCCTCGAACAACCTAACTAGAAACTCACACATCATACCCAACTACAGTACACACTTTAAACATCAGGGTTAATCTCACACTAAGTCCATTTAGCAATTTAAAAAACATCCTATGAAGACGATGTATCCTCTAAACCCAACTCACAAACATCATACATAGGGAAAATGAAATCATATTATGAATCAAAGAAATTTAATATATCACCAAATTTACATCACCTATGTGCCCTCACTTTTCAAGAGAGATACTACCTCACACATTGGCAATATATCACAATTTTTGGAGCATATAAGTAAGAACAATACATTCACTCTCGCAAATGAATTCACATGCATATAAGATATACCATAGGCTTGACCATAGCATCATACTCCATTAACAAGCATAGTAAATATAGGATCTAAAGGACTTCACGGGTGGTCATGCAGCTAAAGAGTATGTAGGAAATAATTGATAAAATAATGACTACTCTCCCTATGCACTTTAAGATAATTATTTCAAACTTTTTCAATCTTTTTTCTTATGTCTTCTCAATTGCAACTTACTTACATACTTAGTGTTATATCTCTCATTTTTTAAAGCACTCACCCTTTTTCACGAATTGTAAGCAAAGAGACTTTTCTAAATTTGTTTTATTTTAGCATTTTTGTTCTATTTCTATTTTTTTTCTCCTGCCTACTAAAAGTATACGAGTATCATTTTTATACTTATGCACCCATAAAATTTATTTGATTTTCTCACCATACCATATTCCATTATTTTACTTTTTTCTTTCATTCCTTTTACGTTTAAATCTTTCAACAGAAACATGCACTAGGGACATTGTGGATAAAATAAAAGCAAGGGAACTAAAAAAAGGAAAAAGGCAAATTGTGTTATAACATAAATAGTCTATAAAGATTCAAAGGGGCTTACTATGGATATATGAAAAGGATAGGCAATATGTTGGTAATCAAAACTTGGTTAAAACAAAGGAATGTTTTAATCATATGCTATATATCAACCCTTTGTACATACTTTGACAAGTCCTACAAAGAAAAATCTACAAGAAATATGAAAAATGATCCCACACAATGAAACGTAAATGCTGAAACTGGCTTCCTATCAACTCTTTACCTCAATATAATTGAATTCAATTAAATATTTTTAAGCACATTTTTATTTCCTAAAAGTCGATTCTAGAGTTGTATGTGTCTCAACTAAAATCTATACACCTTTTTATGTGCAACATTTTACGAGAGTAACCTCACATTATCTTATAATTGATGAGTGATAGATTTATACTCATTTGACTTATTTTAGTCCGTTACCGATGATATTATTATGATTTGCAGTTATGAAGGCTAAAGGATAAGGCGAGGATGAATTCCTGAAACAAAGGACAAAATATTGAAAGAAGTAAAAACTCCACAGTGACAGTCACCTAATCAAAAGGGCGGATCGCTCAAATTGCTTCACCTAGCCCAAAATGAGAGTGCTTACAATCAAAGATAATCGAGGCAGATCGGTGAACCAAAAGTGAAATGGCGACTCACCAAAAAGTAAAGGCGAATAAGATGACCATCGCCGATGGCAATAAGACTTGGATGAAAAATGAAGGCATAAAAAGCAAACAAAAGGTGGTAATTGGCGATCTGCCGAGTGTAAATAAAAGACTCGAACGAGTTCACCAACTGAGGTTCAAACACATGAAGCAAATGAAAGGCGAGCTGAGGACCTGACAGTGATCCACCTGTCATATTCGGTGAGCCCGACTAATGTCACTAAGTTGGTCACATAGTGAGTTTTGGGCCAAATTTGAGAAACTATAAATAGTCCAAAGGAGAGAGAAAATAGAGTGTTTAATGGGCAAAGAAGAATTTTTGAGAACTTTTGTTTTGACAAAGTTTTTGTGTGAGACTTCATACCTTGTGAAGGACAACTTTAGTTTTGGGGGGTTTTCAACTTTACTATTGCAATTGACAATTGTAAGTTGGAATCAAAGTGGGTGTTGATTATAATTACTTAATTTCATCACATCTATGACTGTTGTCATGATAGGTATAATTTCTTTACTTTTAGTGATGGGTGTCTAAAACCTTAAGTCTAAGGGTGCAATTATGGGATTGGGTGTTGATTTAATGTAGTGGGCATGATGTTTTGCTCTATTTTATTATTAGTATGGAATTAAATCATGGGTTAAGTTTGGAAACTCAATCTTATTTTGTTTTTATCTTTGATTGATGCTCGAAACATATCGATTAGAGTAGGTAATTAGTTTAATGCTTGCAATTTAAGTTTAATTTCTATGGTTTGCTTGAAAGAGAGATTTTATAAGGTAATGGGTTGATTTGTTATTCACATAGATGAGACCAAAAGGAGATTCTATAAATTTTTACTATGAGACTGAAAGAAGATTAGTGTCATTAAAGATGACTCAGCCTATCCATGATTGTTTAGCACTATTGAACAACATAATTACCCCTATGTGACATCAGTTTCAATCCCCGCACCCCTAGACTTGTCAATTGTTTGGATTAAAGAATTTTAGCCAAATTGTGATATTTAATACTATAAACTCCTTTAGTAAATTTTGTGGAATCATCTACCCATTTTTTCTAACTTGCTACAATGAATAGGTTTGCATTTCTAATTTCCTAGTTGAATTCTTATCGATATGCCATTCCTTGTCGGATTCTACCCCGACTCTTAGTTGTGTATATTGATTAACAATATTAACTTACTATCTTACTTGTTTTTGAGGATAGTTTGAGTGTTACAAAAAATGGCGTAGCTGCCTGGGAATGGTGGCTAAGAATTCAATTAGCGAAGTTAGTTTGTAAACTTATTGAATTGTAGTAGATTGTTGCTTGTTGTTGTGGTTTTACTGATTTGTAGGTATAAAACATGATTTATCATGGTAGTGACATCAATAGTTAGTACGGGAAAAATGACAATATGGGTGACATAAATGGCGTGCACACGAATATCATTACAACCAATGGAGTTATCCCGTTACCGCCCACAACAGGGGGCGATGTTCCATGTAACCAGAGGATTGGTTCATGAGGACCCTCATGAAAAGCTTCAAAATTTTGTGGATATATGTGGGCCATTTGTCTTCAAGAACATCTCTACAAGGTGGTTGACTGAGTTGCTGAATGATTTTATCATTTGTTGATAGGAGTTGACTGATGCTTTCTTAGAGAGATTCTTTCCTCCCTCGAAAATGGTCAAGCTTACATACAACATCCAGAACTTTAAAAGAGTGGGAGACAAACCTATGCATGAGACATGGCTACGATTTTGAAAAATTGATTCTAAAATGTCCAACACAAGGTGTTTCAAACAATTTCTTGTTGCAATACTTCTATTATAGCATTGATTAGTCAACAAGGGATTTGATGATTGATGAGTCCAAAAATTGGACTCATTTAGGACTTTATTTTGATAGAAATAGTGTCCTCAAATGCTTATTTTGTCTCAATATCTGATGAAAACTCTTAAGTTTCAGGTATTTGAAGTTTTAGTGGAAGCATGGACACTTAGGCGCAAAAAGGAACAAAAAGGCTGAAAAGAGCGAATAAGTTGAAGCCTGAGCATTGCCAAGCACACTTGGCGATTCGCGAAGGGATGCACTCCAACTTTTGTTTCAGTACGTGAAGCCTTGAAGGAGCAAGATCAAAAAGTCGATGAAAAAAGCAGTCGACGTTCCGCCGAATAGATCCACGAAGCATTACTATACCTACCAATGGTCCAGAACGTGAAGTGCTGAAGGTAACCATGAAACGGCAATGAAACAGAAGAAAGGCGAGTCGCCAAGTCATTCGGCGTTATCGAATAACATCGTCGAAAGATCCACCAGATCTATTTTCTGCAGTCTATAAATACTAAAGTTGTTATTAAGTTTAAAGAGCCGAACATTTATTTTTATTTCCAATATAGAATAGTACTTTTTAGATATTTTTCTGTCAAGTTTGGAGAGTGTTTTTGGGAGACTTGAAGAAAGACGGATTTCATCTTCCCAAAGTTGGAAGTGGGTCTTCTCCATTCTTCTTCATTTTCTTAAATCAAGGTTTAATTTCTTATACCCATTTTATCTTATTATCATTTTAGGTGTATTTTGTTATTTCTTGATGTGTGGCTAAAAACCCCCATTCTTGGGTTGTGATTGAGCAAATATGTGTTAATATTATTGTTGGGTCTTGCTTGCTGGTAGGCTAGATGTAGTTTAATGGTGATTTCACCTAGTGGTTGTAGTTTAACCTAAAGGGTTTGTAGTGGCAAATACAAAGCCACCTATGTGTTTTCGGCTTGCCCGAGAAGGAGGTCGCGAAACCAAGACCGCTAGACTGATGGCCTAAGGAGTGGGTCGACATGAGGTTCAGCCCGAGAGGGTGAGCCCTAGTCCCATATCCTAACACTCAGCTCGATCTAGTGAGTGGGGTAAGGCGTAGGCTGGTCTTAATGCGGCAAATGGGTGTCCGAGAGGAACGCATTCAAAATGGGGTAAGTTGCCTGAAAGGGAACTTATTTCCATTTAAAGCTTAGCCTAGTCACTATTATCTTACAAATTTCATTTCAAAAGCATGAACCCAATGACTTATCTCAATTTGTATTGCGGTCACACCCCAAGAACTTTTACCCATACTTGATTTTCTTGTTATTTTTGTTGTTTCTACTACTTGTGACAAAACCCCAAATTGATATTCGACACTTTCGTTTCACCCCCATTAATTTACTATGTATTTAATCGTTAATGTCTTTAGCTATGACAAATTAGAACTAAATTCTACTAATTCTCAAAACCACTCCCTTGGGACACGACCCAACCTTTAGTTGGGTTACTATATTATCGACAATCATAGACACTCGAACCATAGGTCAGTGTCGTTGGTCAAGATAAGCATCAAAATGGCGCCGTTGCCGGGGAGTAGTGTTATTTGAGAAATTTTAGATTAGTAGAATTTTTGTTCTTCTTAGTTGTAATTTACTAACTTAATTTTTAGTTTTGTTTTGATTGATTTTATAAACATTTCAGAAAGTATGAGTGTTAACAGTAGTAACGGGAGCCAGGTGGGCCATCAGGATGACATCGACAACCTCAAAGATATCTAGGAGCCCAACAGCAATGTTCCACATCTCATGGGAGATGTTGGATCCATCCTGCTACCTCCATCAGAGGAAAATGCGGTATTCCACATAACAAGCACCGTGTTGCAACTCTTCCAACTAAAGGGATTCTTCAATGGATTAGCACATGAGGACCCACATGGGCATCTTCGAAACTTCGTAGATGTGTGTGGACCATTCTCCTTCAAAAACATCTCGCAGAAGTCGGTTCAACTAAGGCTGTTCCCTTTCTCATTGATGGGGGAGCCGTGCAAGTGGCTAGCTGAGTTACCCCGTAACTCGATCACTTCGTGGAAGGATTTGGTACTGCATTTAATGTGTGCTTTTCCCCCCTCGAAGATGATGACTATTCGGGATATCATCCAAAACTTCAAGCGTTTGAATGGAGAGCCTCTGCACAAAACTTGGCTCCGGTTTAAAAAATTGGTGCTACAATGCCCAACCCATGGTTTACCTGATAATGTTCTTCTTCTATACTTTTACAGGAGTCTAGACTCGATAAACAAAGGTGTAGCTGACCAACTCTCACCCGGAGGATTAATGCAGCAATTATATGCAGTAGCATCTCAACTTCTCGATGGCATGACAACCATCAAGAGGGCGTGGTACACCCGCGAAGACTAGGTCTCACCGGTCACCTTTCAGCTATCCAAGGAATATGTTGAGAAAGATAATGAGAAAGACCAAAGCATGACCAAGATCATGATGCAACTTGACATTTTATCCAAGAATGTCATGGGCGCTGGAGCCCATAGTGTCAATGTTGTGGGAATTGGGGGTGTGAATCCTGAGGAGATGAAGTTTGAAGCCATGTATGATGAGGAAGTTAATTTTCTAGCTAACCAAGGCGGAGGCTACCGCTCAAACTACCTAAGGCAGGGCGGTAATCAAGGATGGGTTAGAGATGAAGGCTGGAAGGATCGAGATCGTGAATGGAGGGACCGTAATCCTAATTGGAAGGATGGGGAGAAGGATAGATATGTGCCTCCCCAAGAGCGTCAAAAGCCCAAGGATTCAAAAAGTGGTAGGTCTGAGGATATGCTCTCGCGTATTCTAAACAAAGTTGAAGGGTCAGACAAAATGCTAAAACGTAAGAAAGAAGACATGTCTACCCTCAGCCAGACTGTCACCTCTCATTCAGTTTCAATCAAACAGTTAGAGACCCAAATGGGTCATATATCGTCTCATCTCAATCCGAGACAATAATGGGGTTTGCCTAGTGATACTGTGGCTAACCCCAAGAGTGAGGTTTGAAGGTTAACTTGCGTCGTACCGCGACGTTAACTAAGGCATTGTTTGGGAGGCAACCCAAAACCATTTACTCGCCATTTGTTATCTTGATATAATAATGGTGTGTTGTTTGTACATATTGAGTAAGTAAAGTGCTTGAAAAGATGGATGGGGGCGAGCTATAGCTCCGTATGGTGGATCGCCGAAAAGTTCGGCATACCCGATCGTTCCCACCATTTGATGCAGTACATCTTAAAGGTTGAGTCTGTATAACTCGGCGGAGTATGAATTTTATCGGCGTATCACCAATCCAATTGGCAATCTCGATAATGACCACCGATGCAATGCTTACCTAAAATGAAAATGATGATATATTCGGAGAGGAAATTAGACATTTGGTGTTTTGCTGAGTGATTGAGCGAGATCCACTAACATCGCCAAATGAGGAGAAACTGGACAGTCACAAGCTGTAGGTTTAAAAGTCCCATTTCATTCACTTTCTTTCACTTTGTCCCTTTTCACAAACTCACACTCGCACTTTCGTAGTTATGTTTATTGCACTTTTTAGAGTATTTTAAGTATCCAATTGTGTGCGGATTTGGATCATATTGTTGCTTAGCACGTCAGTGCAATCTAATTCAGCACCAAAGGTTGGTAATCGAACCCCTCAATTGTTTTATCAAACTTGTACTCATGTGCATAATGATTGATAATGTAAAGTCTCTGCTAAATCTCTGAGTTGATAGAATTGCGTTGCATTATCGATTATTAACTGGTAGTATTTATGAAATCGGTGAAATTCTACTAGGTTGTGCTTTGGTGTTAAATTATTTTGCTATGGGATTGCTAGAATTGTGTTGGGTATTTGTTAAATTGGTGTTGTACATTCTTGCATCGCGTTATCTAGGGTTGCGGGGTAAAATTTGAAAGGCTGGGTCAAAAATAGACACGTTAAGCTGAGCGGAGAGATGAACAAAATCCGCCGAACAGCTCGGCGGTTCGCACGTCCCCATTTCACCTTTAACTGAATACTTTAGGTATTGATTGATCTGTGACTTTTGGTGATTAGTTTAATTCGCAAAATGCACTGGTGACTCGCTGAAAGACCCCTTATTCGCCCTTTGTCTGTGCCCTGGTATCAGTTGTACATCATTTTCAACGATTATCTTAATAGGATAAGCACTTCGCCAACTAGTTTGTCCAAGCGATTCCACCCTCAGAAACACCCGTTTACCCCTGTTTAAATTACTATCTAACTTATCCTCGAAGTCTTTGCAGAAATGGCTAGACTCAAAGTGGCAGAGAGAAATGATCGACCCAAGTACCTCGAGTTACCAAGAGGGATGTGGAAGTGATACCCAAAGCCTTTACTGATATCTGGAAGATCGAAGATGAGTACCTTAAGGATCAAGCAGAACGGAAGAATGCAGCATTGGTGGAGTTAGCCAACAAAGAGTCATCGACTGCACATACATCTCTACCTACTCCGGCCCCTGGGCCTTCAGGTATATCCATTGCCACTGTTACTCCCGCTGATACTTTAGGTTCTTCTGCTGCTACAAAATCGCCAAGACCCACTGTTGCTGCTATTTCTCGGCTTCCTCCACCCGGGCGTCACTACTCCGGATGGGACAGCTGGCGCTTTCTGCTGACCGTTGAGCTGCTAGCCTAGAGTCCTCTGTTCCAGACATGATCTACATTGCCTTAACTAATGCAATAACACCTCTGAGCACTACCATTGATGCCCTAGTAGCCAGAATAGCGGTGTGTGAGAACAACCAAGAACCCACAGAGGAGGTGACGACTTTAAAAGCTGCTATTACTGAACTACGAAAATATGTAGACAACCTAAATGCCGCCGAGATGTCCATGGTCTTTGGAACAGTGGAGATGCCAGGCATGCCTAATTTGCCTCAGAATATCAATGGACATGGGGGTAGAGTGAAACAGATAGCCAACCATGAGTCAAAAGCAATTATGATAGATGTTGTTGTGCAAGCTTCCTTGACTAAATCTTTTGTTGCTATATCCAGTGGAGCTGGACCTTCTGGTTGTCACTCCAGGTACTGATGCCCAAACAGATTAAGCAACCTATTACCCAGGATCTCATCTTTACCTCCCTCTCTATCTTTCTTAATTTTGGTTTTTGAATTTTGTATTACTTGCATTTGAGGACAAATTGCTTTTTATTTGTAGTAGGGTGAGGCCCACACTTTTTGTGTGCTAGTTTATACGACTATCTTTTACTTCTAATTGCAAAATGGTTTTAACTCTTCCGAAAAATTATTTATTTTTTTTGAATATTTTCGCCACCGATTGTGTTGAATGTGGCTGTTCTTTTGCAAAAATTTAAGTCTCGATTTGGATCAATACCGATGACTTGAATAGTGCTCTCAATTGAACGAACATGATTGTATGGCTACGATGAGGCCAAATGAAGTTGCATAGACAATATGTGAACTCTTTGTATCTTATTGTGATTAGCCATTTATCGAATTGATTCTCTTGTTATGACCGTTGTACACTAGCGAAAGTGTGTAGTCTTGCTTGACTTAAGTGTCGATGCCTTGTGTGATTAACTTGCTTTGCACCATGCATGAATAAACCTAGAATTTTCCCTGTTAGTCTGATTGATTTAGAAAGGTGTCCTCTTGAAATGATCTTAGCCAACTTTAAAGAGTGTGAGCCAAATTTGACTTATACCTCTTTTGTGGCCTACCCGTGAGTGTGTAAAACTCTTTTGAACACCCTTTGAGCCTTACCTTTCTTTGGAAGAACCTTGATAAACCCTAGACCTTACTTGACCCACTACCTATAATCCTCTTAAGTTGTGATTTAGAAAATAGCCAACTTAACCCAAAAGCCTAAGCTGGGGGTGTGGTGAAAAGGAAAATGAGAAGTCAAGAAGTGCAAGAAAAAGTCTCTCTAACCCATGGTATTTCCAAACAAAATGGAAACCCCTTCAATTCCAAAAAAAACTGTGGAATAAAGTACGAAGGAAATCGGGTTTCCAAGCAATCCATGAAGGTGAATAATAGGTGACTTAGAAGCATTAGAAAAAGAATTGATAAAGGAGGAGAAGGGAATGCCTTGAGAATACCACATCTCACGAGGATGAAAAAGCCACTGAGCCTAAATGACCATACCTTTACACTCAGCCCCATTACAAGCCTTAGAAACACCTTTTTAATCTTGAATAAGTCGAATCGAAAGTCGATTGGAAAATAAGGTCAAACCTATGAGTGAAAACATGCATTGTGTTCCTCTTTTTGAGTGTGAGCGTTGCATCTGATTCCTGATCTAAAATATGCATTGGCTCTGTGTGTGAGTATGGAATCATTCTTCATGTGAGGGCATTTAGATACTTTTTGTTGAGCTTGATCTCGCACAAGTAGCAAGTATTGCGAGCATGAGAATCTTTGGTAATGGTGTGTCACAACTAGAATCTTTAAGTACACAGTTGATTTTTGCATAAGTAATTTGATTCCTGTTGTGTATGTTCATGATTGAGTCTTGTGTAGCACAGTTTAAGACACCTTTTTTGATTGGCTGAACTTGAGTTTGCTTGAGCACAAGCAAAAGTTTAAGTTGGGGGTGTTGATGAGTCCACAAATTAGACTCATTTAGGGCTTTATTTTGATAGAAATAGTGTCCTTAAATGCTTATTTTGTCTAAATATCTGATGAAAACTCTTAAGTTTCATGCATTTGAAGTTTTAGTGGAAATATGGACACTTACGCGCAAAAAGGAACAAAAAGGTTGAAAAGAACGAAGAAGCTGAAGCCTGAGCATTGCCAAGCACACTTGGTGATTCGCGAAAAGGACACACTCCGCCCTTTGTTCAAGTACGCAAAGCCTTGAAGGAGCATGATAAAAAAGGCGATGAAAGGAGCAGTGGGCGTTCCACCAAATAGATCCGCAAAGCAGTACTATACTGCCCAATGGTCCAAAACGTGAAGTGTTCAAGGCAAGCATGAAACGACGATGAAACAGAAGAAGGGCGAGTCACCAAGTAATTCGGCGTTACCAACTAACTTCACCGAAAGATCCACCAGCACTATTTTCTGTAGTATATAAATATTAAACTTGTTATTAATTTTAAAGAGTCGAACATTTATTTTTATTTCCAATATAGAATAGTACTTTTTCGATAATTTTCTCTCATGTTTGGAGAGGGTTTTGGGGAGACTTTAAGAAAGAAGGATTTCATCTTCCCAAAGTTGGAAGTGGGTCTTCTCCATTCTTCTTCCTTTCCTTAAATCAAGGTTTAATTTCTTATACCCATTTGATTTCATTATCATTTTAGGTGTATTTTGTTATTTCTTGATGTGTGGCTAAAGATCCCTATTTTTGGGGTCTGATTTAGCAAATATGTGTTGATATTATTGTTGGGTCTTGCTTGCTGGTAGGCTAGATGTAGTTTAATGGTGTTTTCACCTTGTGGTTTTGGTTTAACCTAAAGGGTTTGTAGTTGCAAATACAAAGCCACCCATGTGTTTTCAGCTTGCCTGAGAGGGAGGTCGCGAAACCAAGACCACTTGACTGATGGCCTAAGGAGTGGGTCGACATGAGGTTCTGCCCGAGAGGGTGAGCCCTAGTCCCATATCCTAACACTTAGCTTGAGAGAGTGAGTGGGGTAAGGCGTAAGCTAGTCTTCATGTGGCAAATGGGTATCCGAGAGGAACGCATTTGAAATAGGGTAAGTTGCCCGAGAGGGAACTTATTTCCATTTAAAGCTTAGCCTAGTCACTATTATCTTACAAATTTCCATTCAAAAGCATGTACCCAACTACTTATCTCAACTTGTATTGCGGTCACACCCCAAGAAGTCTTACCCATACTTGATTTTCTTGTTATTTTTGTTGTTTCTAGTGCTTGTGACAAAACCCCAAATTGATATTTGACACTTTTGTGTCACCCCTATTAATTTACTATGTACTTAATCGTTAATGTCTTTAGCTACAACTAATTAGAACTAAATTTTATTTTTCTATTAATTCTCAAAGCCACTCCCTTGGGATACGACCCAACCTTTAGTTGGGTTAATATACTATCGACGATTGTAGACACTCGAACCGTAGGTTAGTGTCGTTGGTCATGATAAGCATCACTGATCAACTTATTCAAAGTTGGCTGCTGTGACAACCATTTGATGTGGAAATATTGTTGCTATATGTAATACCTCAGCCTTAGAAATAGCTAAATTTAGATAGCGCTAATTTGGAAATAGCTAAATTAAGATTTGGGCAAGTTAGTCTCCAATTGTGAGTTTTGGGTCAACTTCAAACGACTGTAACTTTTAGCATGTGATGAGTTAGGTGGCTCATAAGATATCAAATGAAAGATCTCTGAATTCTCTTTCCAACGCCATAGAGTTTGCTAAAATCTGAGTTCGGATGAAGGAGATATGCCCATTGGAGTTCAGCCTGCCTAGTTAAGGAAATTTACCCGAATTAATGATGGGTAAAGTCTTTTCCTTACCCCATGAGCCCAACCCGTTTTGGTTACCCAAATAGGGGTCTAAACTGATTGAGATCAGTTTTCACAATTCAAAATCACACTTAGGGTTTTTTAGAGGAGTTGAAGAGGAGGAAACAAGGAGTCAAGTTTTCTTGAGAATCAAGGATTTGTTTAGCCAAATTAAGCTATGTAAGTTTTTCATAGTGCTGGTTTCGTTCACCCACACACCAATCATGTGAATTCCATTGGTAATTTCATTCTTGAGGTTGAATTATTTGAATTATTGATGGGTGTTCTTGAGGTTTTGTTCTTCATGCTTTGTTTAAGGAATGTGGTGAATTCTTGAGGTGAAGAATTTGATTTTTGAGGGATGTTCTTCAGGAAAAGTGAGTAGATTATTATGTACTTGTATTGGGTAATTTAATCTAAGGAAATTTTGAGGAAAAGAATCGATTCTAGGCGAATTATGGTAAAAAAACAAGAAGATAAATTTGTCAATTTTTTTGGGCAGGGGGCAGGCGCGCCGCGTCAGCAGTGCACCAGAAACTGGGCTCTAAAGTTTAGGGTCTGATGCCCCGTGCCACTCAGTGCGCCAGGGTCGCCTTCCCCGTCCTTTTTCCTATGTTTGTCCTGTGTTAGTTCATTTAAAGTGTACCTTCGCTCCCTCTCTGATTTTACAATTCTAAATCATATTTAATAATCACGAGATTCTTCATATCATGAATAATAACTCTTGAATTCAATATTCCAATTCAAGATAGAGTTGAGAGTACAGTCCGAGGAGTTCTTTTGAGTCATTTGAGAAGTGTTTTTACAAACTTTTAAAACTTATTTTAAGACTTGAGTACTTCAATATGAGGATGAGGAGAGTTGAGTTTTATTTTTTAATATGAATATATGGGAACTAAGTATTCCCAAGAGTAAATGTTTTACATTTAAAATGAGAGGAAAGTTTGATTTCCAAATGAGTTCATGAAGAGTTTTGAGTACTATCTTTTTTAAGAGAAACCATTTGAGTAATAATCTCAAATATTGAGGAGGAGGAAATGTTTTTAAGCACATGAGCTGAGTTATATTATTGGGCGTAGTATTGAGCACCGATACGGGGCAAGTTCAAACAACACAAAGTCCTCATAAAACATGTAGCCAACGTGGGTAGAAACGATCATACTTTTTAGATGATTACTTATTGCTTTTTAACCACAGCTTAGTGGATCCACTTAGTTGATGATGTCTTATACTCCGGAAAGGTATATGACAGTTCTGGCAGCATAGATGATATATCATCACGTAGCTCATAGTGATGGTTGTCGGTTAGAGAATCTCCTAAATAAGAGTAAAAAAGGTTTATTATCATATTTTTAAATACATCTGAGTTATTATCTACTTTTTTAAAAAGCTTGCTTTAAAATGCATCTTTATTTTTGCTTTTTATATTGAACTGAGTTGAGTACTTCTGAGTTTTAGTATCTTTGAGTATCCTTGAGTTAAGTTGAGATGAGGTGAGTATGTTCTTCCTTTTTAATAGTTCAGGCTTATGTCTGTGCTTTAGAGTTCCCCTTGCATGCTCGTACATTCCATGTACTGACACCATTTGGCATGTATCTTTCATGATGCAGATACAAGTTACCAGGGTCATCAATTGGCTCTTTGTTGATACCACTTGTAGTTCGAGTTAGCGTTGCTGAGCCTCCTTTCCTCCGAAGGATTCCAGTTATATCTTTTAGTTTTGTTAGGATGTCGTGGGTCTTGTACAGACTTCCATCACATTATTTTAGAGGCTTCATAGATAGTAGTATTTGAAGAGTCCTTTTCTAATTCCCTTGTTGATGTTTTAAAGAATGTGAGTTGAAACCTTATGTTCATTTGAGTGAACTGAGTAAAATATTATATATATGATATCTTATGAGTTGAGCTTGTTTTGATATCTCTATTATTGAGAAAGTCTTTCGCTGAGAGTTGAGTCAGGACAAGGGTTCGCTTGAGGCCAACAATGGTTTTCAAGTGCCAGTTACGCCCAAGGGGTAGACTAGGGGCGTGATAAACTTGGTATCAGAGCCCAGAGTTCAAGATTCCTACGGTGTCTATGAAGCCGTGTTTGTAGAGTTTTTGTTATCAGTGTGAAGCGTGCCACAACTATTATTAGGAGGCTGTGACATTTAGGAACTATCTCACTTCTATTTTACTCTTTTTGTGTGATAGAGTTAAACTCTATAAAGGTTTATTTCTCATTCATGCTTGCGCGTTTCTTTCAGATCATGCCTCCACGAAGACCTGTTCGAGGTCGTCCTGCTAAGAGGAATGTTGATCCCTAGGATCAAGGGGTACCCTATGCACCAGAAGTGCAATCCATCACTAATGTTGAGTTTTGGGATGCTATCCGGATGCTGAGTCAAGTTGTGACCAACCAAGCTGGGCAGCAAAGAGGGAATCAACGGGATGTGGTTGGTTCTTCCAAGATCCGTGAGTTCTTTAGGATGAATCCTCTAGACTGCACCAGTTCAAGTGTCACTGAGGATTCGAAAAACTTTGTGGAAAAGTTGCAGAAAGTGTTTAAAGTGATGCATGTTGCAGATGTCGAGCGTGTGGAACTAGCTGCATACCAAGTGAAGGGTGTTGCTAAAGTCTGGTAATACCAATGGAAGAAGATTAGAGTTGAAGGTTCACCAATTGTGAGCTGGGCTTTGTTAAAAGAGGTCTTCATGGGGCATTTTTTCCCCGTGAATTGAGAGAGGCAAAGGTAAGAGAATTCCTCACTCTTAAGCAGGAATCCGTAAGTGTGCATGAGTACAACCTCAAGTTTACTCAAATGTCCCGTTATGCTTCGAAGATGGTTGCTAATATAAGGAGCATATGAGCTTGTTTGTGTCTGGGTTGTCTCATTTGTCAAGCAAAGAGGGTAAGGATGCGATGTTGATAGGGGACATGGACATAGCAAGGCTTATGATCTATGTGCACCAGGTTGTGGAAGATAAGTTGAGAGATAGAGAAGAGTTCCACAACAAGAAGGCCAAGACAACATGTTATGAGTCTGGGCAGTAGAAGAGTAATATGAACCGGTCATCTTTTCAACAAAAGCCAATTGGACCTGCTCTATCGTTTGCTAGTGCACCTGCACCAATGAATAGAGGTGAGTTTAAGAATCAGAACTCCAGAGCTAGACCTGCACAATCTCAAGGTAGTGTGGCACAAGGGGGTAATTGGACTCCTGCATGTGCTAAGTATGGTAGGAACCACCCAGGAGCATGTCGTGATGGCTCCACTGGTTACTTAAAGTGTGGTTAAGCAGGTCACTTCATGAGAGAGTGCCCAAAGAACATGCAGGGTAATGGTAATGGGGGAAATAGAGCCCAATCTTCTTTAGTTGCTCCGCTAGACAGAGCTACACCCAGAGGAGATACTTTAGGGATAGGCGGAGGAGAAAACTGTATGCTATCACCAGTCGCCAAGAGAAAGAGAATTTGCCTAATGTTGCCACTAGTATGATCAAAGTGTTTACTTTTGATGTATATGCATTGATTGATCCAGGTGCGAGTCTATCTTTTGTGACTCCATATGTTTCTATGAGATTTGATATCCTTCCTAAGCGACATCTTGAGCCCTTTACTGTTTCCACACATGTTGGTGAGTATATTCTAGCTGAGAGAGTTTATTGTGATTGTACCATTTTTTTCAATCACAAGGAAACCATGACTAAGTTAGTCGAGTTAGATATGATCGACCTTGATGTTATTCTAGGTATGAACTGGCTTCATGCCTGTTATGCCTCAATTGATTGTGGACTCGAGTAGTTAAGTTCTAGTTTCCTAATGAGCATGTTATTGAGTGGAGGAGTGGTTCAGCAGTGCCTAAGGGTCGTTTTATTTGATACCTTAAGGCCAGACAATTAGTTTTCAATGGGTGCATCTATCACTTAGTCCGAGTTAATAACTCTAGTGTTGAGACACCACCTATTCAGTCAGTTCTAGTTGTGAGTGAGTTTCTAGAGGTCTTTCCAGATGATCTTCCCGGAGTTTCTCCTGAGAGAGAAATAGACTTCGGTATAGATATTCTTCCTGACACTCGACCTATCTCTATTCCACCATATAGAATGGCTCGAACTGAGTAAAAAGAGTTAAAAGAGCAGTTGAAAGACCTTCTTGATAAAGGTTTTATTTGACCAAGTGTCTCACCTTGGGGTGCTCCAGTCTTATTTATGAGGAACAATGATGGTTCACTTAGGATGTGTATTGATTACCACCAATTTAACAAGGTTACCATAAAGAATAAGTATCCCCTTCCAAGAATTGATGATCTTTTTTTATCAACTTTAGGGTGCCACTTATTTTTCTAAGATAGACCTTGATCTGGATATCATCAGTTGAGCGTAAAAGAGAGTGATATTCCAAAGACTGCATTCAAAACCCACTATGGTCATCATGAGTTTCTAGTCATGTATTTGGTTTCACTAATGCTCCTACAGTGTTAATGGATCTTATGAATAGATCGTTTAAGCCTTATCTCTAATGCTTTTTATTGTATTCATTGATGACATTCACATTTATTCAAGGAATGAGGAAGATCATGTTAGTCATCTCAGAGAAGTTCTCCATACACTAAAGGATAAGGAGTTGTATGCCAAATTTTCTAAGTGTGAGTTTTGGCTTGAGTCAGTGGCGTTCTTGGGCCACATTGTTTCTGTTGAAGGGATTCGAGTTGATACTCAAAAGATTCAGGCAGTAAAGAACGGGCCTAGACCCACATCTCCAACTGATATTGGGAGTTTCTTGGGGTTGGTTGGTTATTATAGAAGGTTTGTCGAGGGGTTATCATCTATTTCATCCATGTTGACAAAATTGACTATAGAGAACAAAGTTCCAATGGTTAGAAGCTTGTGAGAAAATCTTTCAAGAATTGAAAATGCGGTTGACCTTATCGAAGGATACACAAGGCTTTGTTGTGTATTGTGATGCATCCAGAGTTGGATTAGTTGTGTATTGATGCAAAATGGCAAGGTTATGGCGTATGCCTCCACACAGCTTAAGATTCATGAGAAAAATTACCCAACCCATGCTCTAGAGTTGGTTGTTCTAGTGTTTCCTTTGAAAATATGGTGTCACTATCTATATGGTTTTCATGTAGATGTGTTCACCGATCACAAGAGTCTCCAGTATGTATTCAGTTAGAAAGAGCTTAATCTCAAACAGAGGAGGTGGTTAGAGTTACTCAAGGATTATGACAAGAGTATTCTATAACAATCATGCAAGGATAATGTTGTTGCCAATGCTTTGACCATGTTGTCTATGGGTAGTACCGCCCATGTTGGGCTAGTTGACATGTCATAAGCCAATGTTTTGGAGACTGGGCACTGATGAATCCACAAATTGGACTCATTTAGGGCTATATCTTAATAGAAATTGTGTCCTCAAATGCTTATTTTATCTCAATATCTGATGAAAACACTTAGGTTTCAGGTATTTGAAGTTTGAAGGAAAACATGGACACTACGTCGCAAAAAGGAACGAAAAGGGCGAAAAAGAACGAACAAATAAAGGACTGAGGATCGCCGAGTCCACTTGTCGAGTCACCGAAGGGTTTTACTTCGCCTTTTGTTCCAATGTGCTGAGCCCTAAAGGAAAAAGTCGGCAGAAAAAGGAAGTAGTCGACAAATGATCCGTTGCAGCACAGATTTTTGAAAACAATAAATACTCGTTGAGAGATCAGATTTTATAAGGAGATTTTTAACTGTGGAACAAATTAATATAATTTCTAGTACTTTTTATCTTTGCTCTGAGTTTGAGAGGGTTTTGAAAACTTGAAGAAGAAGAGGGTTTCATCTCCAAGGATTTGGACTTGGGTCTCTTGGATTCTTCATTCTTGGCATGTAACAAGACTTAAATCTCCATACCCATTTGAATGCAAGCTCATTTAGGTATAAATTTCTATCTCTTGATGTGTGGCTAGAAACCCTAATTCTTGGGGTGTGAGTTAGAGAATATGGGTTAAGATTGTTGTTGGGTCTTGCTTGCTGATAAATTAGATGTAGTTTAATGGTGATTTCGTCTAGTAGTTGTGGATGAATTTAACAAATTTGTAGTAGCAAATACAAATTTATTTATGTGTTTTCGGCTTGCTCGAGAGAGAAGTCGCGAAACCAAGACTACTAGATTGAAGGCCTAAGGAGTGGGTTGACATGAGGTTCAACTCGAGAAATTGAACCCTAGTCCCATATCCTAACACTCAGCTCGAGAGAGTGAGTGGGGTAAGGCATAGGCTAGTCTTCATGCGGCAAGTGGGTGTCCGAGAGGAACCCATTTGAAACGGGGTAAGTTGCTCGAGAGAAAATTTATTCCCACATAAAGCTTAGCCTAGTCACAATTACTCTATAAATTTTCTATCGAAAGCTTGTACCCAATAATTTAGAGTAACCCATATTTTGGTCATATCCCAAGAATCCCCTCTCATTATTTAGAAATCTTTTTTTGTATTGTTGTTTTTACTTACTTGTGACAAAACCCCCATTATTAATTGACACTCTTTTGTCCCCCTTTAATTTACAATGTTTCTAATCGTTAATGTCTTCAGCTATGACTAGTTAGAAGTTTTTTTATTTTTCTATTAATTCTCAAAACCACTCCCTTGGGATTCGACCCCAACCCTTGGTTGGGTTACTATATTATTGGACAATCGTAGACACTTGTATTGGAAGTTGTGTCGTTGATTACGCAAATCATGAAAATGGCGCCGCTGAGGGGGGTGGTGTTATTTGAGAATTTTTAGATTAGTAGAATTTTTTTTCATCTTAATTGTAATGTACTTACCTAATTTTTAGTTTTGTTTTGAGTGTTTATGCGTTTCAACAGACACATAAGTGTGAACGGAGAAAATAGTTGCCAAGCTGGCCATCCAGCGGGTTATGCTTTTCATCGAGATGATATTGATGATATTAATAGTGTGTACAACCCTACCCAAGTAGGTGAGATGGGTGCAATTTTCATGCCACAAGCAGACGGAAGTGCAACATTTGAAGTTACTAGCACAACACTCCATCTCATACATTCAAGAGATTTATATGGAGGGTTAGAGCATGAAGATTCATATGAGCATGTACGAAGCTTCATAGAACTGTGCACCCTTCTATCACTCAAGAATCTATCGCAAGAGTTCATAAAGTTTCACTTATTTCCATTATCATTAACCGAGGGAGCCACTAAGTGGTTGATCGAGCTTCCAAAGGACTCCATCAAGTCATGGGAGGAGCTGGTTACAGCTTTTCATGAAATATTCTTTCCTCCATCAAAGATGATGAAACTGAGAGATGACATTCAAAATTTAAATCAAAAGTAGGGCGAGCTAATTCACGAATCATGGACACAATTTAAGAGATTTTTGTGAAAATGCCTAACGCATGGACTGCCAAGTGAGTTATTACTCCACTACTTTTACCATAGTCTGGATTCGGTTAATAAAGGGATAACTTATCGCCTGGTGCAAGGAGGAATAATGTTATAGTCATTTGAAGTAGCCTCATTCCTCCTAGATGGGATGACTAGAATAAATCAAGCATGGTACACAAAAGTTGATCAAGTTTCCCCATTGTGCTTCAGCTTAACGCAAGAATAACTCGATAAAGAAAGGGAAAGAAACGAAAACATCAAAACGATGTTGTCTCAAATGGAAGTGATACAATAAAACATGAAGGGGACGTATGGAGTATTTTGAGTTGAGGAGGGTTCTTCATTCGGTCACTTAAGACCGGGGGAGAATCAACGTTGGAACTCCACAAGATATGAGAAAGGTTTCCACCCACGCTATCAAAACGGGGTGGAAATAAAGGTTGGAACCATTACAGGAGTGAAGAACCAATGAGATATTGCCACGATTGGGCTGAGAAAGATGACCATGAGGAAGACCATACTCGATTAACTGAAAGCCCGAAATCAAAATAGAGCACAAGTAGTCCTTGGGTAGATGATCTATTGGCATGCATACTTGACAAAGTTAAGGGCTTTGATGATTTGCTAAAATGGATGAGAGATGACTTTTCATCATTAAACTGTAAAGTGAATTCTCATGCTGATGCCATCAAAACACTAGAAGGTCAATTGAGATTATTATCAGCTCAATTAACATCCAGAACCCTGATGGAAGATAATGAAAGAGGGATGATTGTAGTTACTCGTAGTGGAAAGATGGCAAAAGGGAATGTGATGGAGGATGAGGACCCTCAAATACAGGAAGAGAGCCAGGGTATAGAGGAACGGGAATTTCCTATTCCACAAAACCCTGCCAAAGAACCATAAGAGGATGCAGAGCAACATGTTCAAGTTCCAAAAGTCACGCACCCTTTACCCAAAATACCTCCACCATTTCCTCAAAGTTCGGAAAAGAAGAATGAAGATGAGAAGTTCAAAAAAAATTTGTCAGTATTCAAGAACTTATTAATAAACCTTCCTTTGGTGGAAGCATTGTTGGAAATGCCGGGATACGCCAAATTCATGAAAGAGTTGGCTACAAAGAAAAGGAGCTTGGAGTATAAAACAATTGAGATGCCCCATAGTTGCAACGCAATTATGACAAATGAATCAATCACTATGAGAGAAGATCCTGGGGCATTCACAATCCCATGCACAATTGGCATGCTCCAATTCAATAAAGCTTTATGCGATTTAGGGGAAAACATTAACTTGATGCCCTATGCAATATACAAGCAACTTGGTTTGGGTGAACCAAAAGCAAACACAATGAGACTCCTTATGGCTGATCGATCAATCAAACACCCAGTGGGGATACTCTATGACATATTGGTAAAAGTAGATTGGTTCATCTTTCCGGCTAATTTTGTGACTCTAGATTGTGAGATCGATGCTGAAATCCCCATTATTATGGGAAGACCATTCTTAGCTACCGAGAGAGCATTGGTGGATGTCGAAAGTGGGAAATTGAAGTTCCGTGTGAACAAATGATGAGGTTACCTTCAATATCTGTAAATCCATGAAGCAACCAAGTAATATCCATGTGGTATCCACTGAGGATATTATAGATGAGGCAGTGGCAAGTGTGAGCTATTTAATGCGTAAGAAAGAACCCCTTGAATTTGTACTTGCCAATTATGATGAATCCAAAGTTCAAGGCTATGAGGAAGTGGTAGCTTCCTTATTAGGGCTGGGAGCATATTCAAGAAATCCAATCAAGTTAGATATCGATCTGAAAAATAGAGAAAGTCCTCCTGCAAAGCCATCAACAGAAGAACCACCGGATTTGGGGTTAAAAGCCCTACCATCTCATCTAAAGTATGCCTTCTTAGGAGCCCATAATACTTTACTAGTGATTATCGCAGCCGATTTTCTTGAAAAGCAGGTGAAATTGCTCATTAAAGTACTGTGGAAGCATATAAAAGCTATTGGATGGACAATAGCCGATATAGTAGGCATTCCTACTGGCATCTTCACTCACAAGATTTGTCTTGACAGTGAATGTAAACCTAGTGTGGAGCATCAGCGGAGATTGAATCCTCTAATGCAAGAGGTGGTGAAAACGGAGATCATCAAGTGACTAGATGCAGGAGTGATCTACCCTATTGCAAATAATAAATGGGTAAGTCCGGTGCAATATGTACCAAAAAAGGAGGTATAACCATAGTCCCAAATGTAAAAGGAGAACTCATGCCGACAAGACCAGTGACTGGGTGGCGAGTATGCATGGATTATCGAAAGCTTTACTCATGGAAGGAGAAAGACCATTTTCCAATGCCTTTTATGGACCAAATGCTTGACAGGTTATCAGAAAGTGGGTGGTATTATTTTTTGGATGGGTACTCCGGTTACAATCAAATATTTATTGCGCTAGAAGACCAAGAGAAAACCACTTTCACTTGCCATTATGGAACATTAGCATTCAAAAGGATGTCGTTCGGGTAGTGTAATGCCCCAGCAACATTCCAGCGTTGCATGTTGTCTATTTTTGCGGATATGGTCGAAGACTCTATGGAGGTGTTCATGGACGACTTCTCAGTCATAGGGGACATGTTTGAGGAATGTTTGACACACTTAGGACAGGTGCTCCAAAGATGCATGGATACGAATCTAGTTCTGAATTGGAAAAAATGTCACTTTATGGTGAAAGAAGGTATCGTTCTTGGGCACAAGGGGTCGTAAAAGGGGTTGGAGGTTGACAAGGTAAAAATTGAGGTCTTTGACAAATTACCCCCGCCAATTTCAGTGAAGGGTGTTCACAGCTTCTTAGGACATGTAGGTTTCTACCAAAAGTTCATTAAAGACTTCTCAAAGATTGCACATCCACTAAGCAAACTCCTAGAGAAGGAAGTGAAATTCTATTTTGATGATGCATGTATGGCCGCATTCATGCGTTTGAAAGTAATATTAGTAGCCACTCCGATTATCGTCAGTCTCGATTAGTCCGAATCATTCGAAGTAATGTGTAATGCTAGTGGTATGGCTATATCTTACTTAGGGCTATATATTACTAGAAATTGTGTCCTCAAATACTTATTTTATCTCAATATCTGATGAAAAACACTTAAGTTTCACGTATTTGAAATTTGAAGGAAACCATGGACACTACGTCACAAAAAGGAACGAAAAGGGAGGAAAAGAACGAAGAAATGAAGGCCTGAGGACCAGCGAATCCACTTGGTGAGTTGCAAAAGGTTTTACTTCGCATTTTGTTCAAGTGTGCTGAGCCCTGAAGGAAAGGATCAAGTCGGCGGAAAAAGGAAGCAGTCGGTGCATCACCGAACAGTTCCGCGAGGCAGTCCCATGTCGTCCAATGACCTAGAGCATGACAATGCTGAAGGATGGTGCAAGACAGCGATGAACTACACCAAAGGGAGAATCGCCGAGTTGATCGGCGATTCTGACTAATGTCGCCGAATGATCCGCTGCAACACAGATTTTTCAAAACTATAAATACTCATTGAGAGTATTAGATTTTAGAAGGAGATTTTTAAGTGTGGAACAAATTAATATAATTTTTAGTACTTTTTATCTTTGCTCTGAGTTTGAGAGGGTTTTGAAAACTTGAAGAAGAAGAGGGTTTTATCTCCAAGGATTTGGACTTCGGTCTCTTTGATTCTTCATTCTTGGCCAGTAACAAGACTTAAATCTTCATACCCATTTGAGTGCAAGCTCATTTAGGTATAAATCTCTATCCTTTGATGCGTGGCTAAAAACACCAATTCTTGGGGTGTGATTTAGCGAATATGGGTTAAGATTGTTGTTGGGTCTTGCTTGTTGATAGATTATATGTAGTTAAATTGCATTCGTGTTATGCCTCTATTGATTGTAGGACTAGAGTGGTCAAATATCAGTTTCCTAATGAACCTGTCCTAGAGTGGAAACGGGAAAATTCTATGCCAAAAGGTCAGTTTATTTCTTGTCTTAAAGCTAGAAAGATGATATCTAAGGCTTGCATGTACCATCTAGTTAGGGTGAGGGATATGGATTTTGAAACCCCTACTCTTGATTTGGTCCCTGTTGTTAGTGAGTTTTCGAAAGTGTTCCTAAATGATCTACTTGGTATTCCTCCTAAAAGAAAAATAAATGTTGGCATTGACCTTCTCCAGATACGCAGCCTATCTTTATTCCTCCTAACCGAATGGCTCCGGTAGAACTTAATTTATTAAAGGAGCAATTGAAAGATTTGTTGGATAAGGGTTTCATCTGATCGAGTATCTCTCCATGGGGTGCTCCAGTTTTGTTTGTTAAGAAGAAAGATGGTTCACTTCGTATGTGTATTGACTACCGGCAATTGAACAAGGTGACCATTAAGAATAAGTATCCTCTCCCAAGGATAGATGACTTATTTGACAAACTCCAAGGAATGAGTTACTTTTCAAATATTGACCTTAGGTCGGGTTATCACTAATTGAGGCTGAAAGAGGATGGTTCCAAAAATGGCTTTTCAAACTCGGTATGGTCATTATGACTTTTTGGTGATGTTGGATTTATGGATTTGATGAATAGGGTGTTTAGAAAATACCTTGACATGTTTGTAATTGTGTTCATTGATGATATATTGATGAATTCGAGAAGTGAGGATGATCATATTAATCATTTGAGGATTGTCTTGCAAATTCCCAAGGGCCAACAACTCTTTGCAAAGTTTAGCAAATGTGAGTTTTGGCTAAGGTCAGTAGCATTTCTTGGTCAAATCGTTTCAAGTAAGGGTATTGAGGTAGACCCTAAGAAGACGGATGCAGTTAAGAGTTGGCCTAGATCTCTATCCCCTTCGGATATTAGAAGTTTCTTGGGTTTGGTTGGTTACTACAAAAGGTTTGTTGATGGGTTTTCTTCAATTGCCTCTTCATTGACAACTTTGACTCAAAACAAGGCCAAGTTCATATGGTCTGAAACATGTGAGAAGAGTTTACAGGAATTGAAAGATAGCCTTACTTCCACTCCGGTGTTGAATTTACCGGAAGGGACTGATGGGTTTGTTGTATATTGTGATGCCTCAAGAATTGGGTTAGGATGTGTACTTATGAAAAATGGGGAAGCCATTGGCTATGCTTCAAGGCAACTTAAGGTTCATGAGAATAATTATCCTATCCACAATCTTTAATTAGCGGTGGTGGTTTTTGCCTTAAAGATTTGGGGGTACCATTTTTTATGGTGTTCATGTAGAAGTTTTCACCGACCATAAGAGTTCGCAATATGTGTTTAATCAGAAATATCTTAATGTTCACCAAAGAATGTGGCTGGAGTTACTTAAGGATTATGATATAAGTGTTTTCTATCACCCTGGTAAAGCAAATGTAGTGGTGGACGCTCTTAGCCAATTATGAATGGGTAGTGTTTCCCGTATAGAGGATGGTAAAAAAGAATTTGTACGAGATGTACATAGATTTGCCCGAATGGGTGTTCATTTAATGGACTCCACCAAGGGTGGTGTTGTGGTTCAAAATAATTCTGATGATGAATGTGAAAGCTAAGCCATGTCTTGATCCAACTATAGTGGAATGGAAAGAAGCGGTGTTTAGAAAGTCTAATGGGGAGATGGTGTACTTAGATATCAAGGTCATTTGTGTGTTCCTAATATTGATGACTTAAGGGAAAGGATCTTGTTAGAAGCCCATATTTCTTTGTATTCCATTCACCCGGGAGCCACCAAGATGTACCGTAATTTGTGGGAGATGTATTGGTGGAATGGGATAAAGAAGGATATTGCGGAAGTTGTGGCTAAGTGTCCTAATTGCCAAAAAGTGAAAGTTGAGCATCAGAAACCAGGAGGTTTATCCCAAGATATTAGTATTCCTACTTGGAAGTAGGAAGATTTGAATATGGACTTCATAGCTGGTTTGCCTGGCACCTGGCAACAACATGACTCGATTTGGGTTATAGTAGACCGAATGAAAAAATCAGCTCATTTCATTCTCGTCAAAGTTTATTATTCGGCGAAATATTATGCTAATTTGTATTTAAGGGAAATGGTAAGGTTGCATTTAGTGCCCTTGTCCATTATCTCCGATCGAGGTACTCAATTCACTTCTCAGTTTTGGAAATCTTTCCAGAAAAGGTCTTGGTACTCGTGTTAAGCTTAGCACAACTTTTAATCCATAAACCAATGGGCAAGCGGAGCGTACTATCCAAACTTTGGAAGATATGATAAGAGCATGTGTCATCGATTTCAAGGGTAATTGGGATGACCATTTGCCATTGATTGAGTTTGCTTATAACAACAGGTACCACTGGAGTATTGGTATGGCTCCATTTGAGGCTCTATATGGTAGGAGGTGTAGATCTCCTATATTATGGTTTAAGGTGGGTGAAGTTGCATTGATAGGACTTGAGTTGCAATAGAAAGGGTTTTGGGTTTCCTCCTAAATAGCGCCTTATTTAACGTCGTGGCACGACGCAGGTTCTCACTCAAGTTCCATTAGTGAGGTTAGCCTCATTTTAATGACCCCCCCCCCTTTTGGCACTGGGTAGTGAAAAGATAGCACTTGGTCCATTTGGAACCCATAGTTACCATTCATGCTCATATTTCCTATTTCAATATACAAACAAGCAAAACAAAACTAAAAATAAAGTTAGTAAACTACAGTTAAGAAGAACAAAATTTTACTAAACTAAAAATTATCACGTAACACCACTCCTCGGCATCGGCGCCATTTGATACTTATTGTGACCAACTACACTAACCTACGGTACGAGTGTCTACGATCGTCGATAATATAGTAACCCAGCTAAAGGTTGGGGTCATGTCCCAAAGGAGTGGTTTTGAGAATTACAAGAAAAATAAAATTTAGTTCTAATTAGTCGTAGCTAAAGACATTAAGGATTAAAAAGATAGTAAATTAAAGGGGGCGACACAAAAGTGTCAAATATCGATTGGGGGTTTTGTCATAATTAGTAAAAACAACAAAAATAACAAGAAAATCAAGTGTGGGCAAGAGTTCTTGGGGTGTGAACGCAATACAAGTTAAGATAAGTAGTTGGGTACATGCTTTTGAAAGGAAATTTGTAAGATAATAGTGACTAGGCTAAGCTTTAAAGGGAAATAAGTTCCCTCTCGAGCAACTTACCCCGTTTCAAATGTGTTCCTCTCGGACACCCATTTGCCGCATAAAGACCAGCCTATGCCTTACCCCACTCACTATCTCGAGTTGAGTGTTAGGATATGAGACTAGGGCTTACCCTCTCGGGCAAAACATCATGTCAACCCACTCCTTAGGCCATCAGTCTAGTGGTCTTGGTTTCGCGACCCCCTCTTGGGCAAGCCAAAAACACATGGGTGGCTTTGTATTTGCAACTACAAAGACTTTAGGTTAAACCACAACCACTAGGTGAAATCACCATTAAATTACATTTAATCTATCAGCAAGCAAGACCCAACAATAATATCAACACATATTTGCTAAATCACACCCAAGAATGGGGTTTTTAGCCACACATCAAGAAATAACAAAATATACCTAAAATGATAAAAAAAATCAAATGAGTATAAGAAATTAAACCTTGATTGAAGCAAAGGAAAAAGAATGGTGAAGACCCACTTCCAACTTGGGGAAGATGAAAACCTTCTTTTTTCAAGTCTCCCTAAAACCCTCTCCAAACTTGAGAGAAAATATCCTAAAAAGTACTATTCTATATTAGAAAATAAAATAAATGTTCGACTCTCCTAAAATTAATAATAAGTTTAGTATTTATAGACTTCAGGAAATAGTGTTGGCGGATCTTTCGATGAAGTTAGTTGATAACGCCGAATGACTCGACGACTTGCCCTTCTTCTGTTTCATCGCCGTTTTATGCTTGCCTTCAGTATCTTCATGTTCTGGACCATTGGGTGGTATAGTGTTGCTTCGCAAAAATATTCGGCGAAGCGCCTACTACTTCTTTTTTTGCCTTTTTTATCCTTCTCCTTGAGGGCTTCGCGTACTAGAACAAAGGGCGGAATGAATCCCTTCGGCGAATCGCCAAGTGTGCTTGGTGATGCTCAGGCTCCAGCTTCTTCATTCTTTTCAGCCTTTTTGTTCCTTTTTGCGGTTAAGTGTCCATGCTTTCACTTAAACTTCGAATACCTGAAACTTAAGAGTTTTCATCAGATATTTAGACAAAATAAGCATTCGAGAACACTATTATTATCAAAATAAAGCCCTAAATGAGTCCATTTTTTGGACTCATCAACCATCCAACACTACTTCTGTGGTAGACCATATTGGCCTTCTGTCCGATAGTGCTCAACCCAGCCCTCTTTTGTATCATCTACTTCCACGGCTGCTAGGTCCACTCCTGTTTCTCGACCACCTTGTCCTAGGCTATAATATATCAAATGGGCAACCTTGACCGGTCTGTAGATGTGAGAGCGACTAGGGTAGATGTGAGAGCAACTAGGGTAGAGAGTTAGATGCCTAAGTGAATTGAGAGGTCTATTGAGGATGCATAGCTCCATGTTAGAGGCTAGATTGTACCATTTCAAACCACTTTGACATCATTTGGTGTAAGGTTAGATAACCTCATGACTAGGATGGAGGCTAGACAGCATATTGAAGGTAGCTCAGGTCAGTTGAGTACTATGAGAGGTGATATTGTTGTTGTTTGGGTTGATGTGGACTAGATCACGTCCACCGACATTTTGATGCTGTGAGGTAAGGTCCCCTTAGCTGATATTCTCAAGTTTGTGCCTACCTCCGAGTTGAGAGTTGAGGAACCAAGTAGTGTGGTTGCGCAGCCTGGTGTTGCTAGTGTTGTTGTTGATAGGGAGATAGTCGAGGATGAGGCTGGTGTTGAGTCAACTAAGGAAACGGGTGAGGATGAGTGATAGACATTTGATACTTTGACGGAGCTGTAGTAAATCAAGAAAAGGATGGTGCAACCCACAATGGAGAGATCTCATGCGGAGACCTCCACAGTTGGTACTAGTGGGGTTTCTTCAGACTCCAACATTCCTCCCATAGATGTGTTCAGCACTTATGCCCAGGTTGATGCTACTGTGCTGCCTCATATTCCTATATTTTCGGGCACTGATGCCCGAGATGATATTATTCCCTCCGAGACCCCATATCAGCGCATTCCACGGGCATAGCTTGTCAGGTGGATTTTTTTATACCACTCTTCTCCCGTACTTACTTCATAACACATTGAGGACACTTCTTACTTTATTTTGGTGGGGTGAGGTCTCTTGTGCCAATATTCCCCTTTTTGAATGTATTTTGTTATTTTCAACTATAATTTGAAAAAAAATTCATATTTTGATATTTTGGTTTTTATTATGGTAACTGATGGGATCATTTTGTCTCTCCTTATTTATCGTACCCCAAAAGTTTGGAAGTTTTTGAAATGATTGATTTTTCATTGTTAATGTCTGAGGGTTGATTGTGTTCAATAACGATATCTTTGATAGTACTTATGATGAGAAATGTGTTTAGAGTTGGTGTTGCAAGAAGAAATCAGTGTGGCTGCACTTTTGTATGATATTTTTTTATTCTTTTGTTGACTAGCTGTGTTTTGATGTGAGCCTTGCAATGAGCATCACACATACACTTTTGATTTTGTTAGGCTGTGTTAAATGATTGTGCTTGAAGTGCCTTGTCTGGTGAGGTTTTACGTGAAATCATGCTCGTTGAATCATAGAATTTACCTTGTTAGTCTGATTCTCTAGCTTTGGTGAATTCAAGAAATGATCTTAGGCACAAAATTTGAGAGGAAACCTAAATTTTCATACCTTTTGTGACTACCTTGTGAGGGTGTACAACCATCTTGGCACCATTTGAGCATAAACCGTTTGTTGACAACCTTTTGAGCTAAATTGTCCCTAACTTCTCCCCCATATTTCATTTTCTAAGCATTGATTTGTTTGAATAGTCAATTTAGGCCAAAAGCCTAAATTGGGGTTTCGTAAAAGAAGGAGAAAAGAAAGTCGGGTGGAAGATAAGTAAGAAAAAGTGAGACTCAACTTTGAAGTGTGTTACAAAAAGAAGGAACCCCTCCTTCTAAAAAAAGGTGAGCAAAAATTTGTAAATTGAAATGAAAAATGGGTTTTGAGGAAATAAAATGGGGTATCCAATAAATTGATGGAAAATCGATGTTTGAGTCTCCAAGTAAAAAGAATGGAAGGAACTTCGAAAGTGGTAAATATGAGTACAATAATGCTTTGAAAAAGGTGAAGTCACTAAGCCAAATATATCATACCTTTACCCTCAACCCCATTACAAGCCTAAAAGACCGTTGAAATCTTGCATGGACTAAGTTGTGTGATGCTTGGAAAATATGGGCAAACCTATAAAATGAAGCTTGCGTGTATTTCTCTTACGGAGAGTGAGAGTTGTATTGATTCCTAACTTTTTTAATGATTCGCTTTGTGAGGGCATAGAATCTTTCTTGATGTAATGGCACTCGAATACATTTGTTCAAATATCGTTTTGCACTAGAAAAGAAGCAATAGTGAGCTTCAACTCACATTGATAACGACTAGTTATCATTTGAAGATTTTTTTTATCATGATTGAGTGTTGTATTGGTTGAGAGTAGTCTTGTAGTGTCACTTGCATGTTATCTCTCATTGAGAATTGTTGTAGACACCCTTGTTGAACTAATTGTGTTCTTGATTTACTTGATGACAAGCAACATTTTAAGTTGGGGGTGTTGATGAGCAATAGATTTACACTCATTTGAGGCCTTTTTAGATAAACAATTAGTGTCCTCAATGCCTTATTATGTCATATTCTGATGATATTTTGATGATTTGTAGTTATGAAGATTAAAAGACAAGGTGAGGATGAATACTTGAAAGAAAGGCCAAAAACATTGAAAGAAGTATAAACTCCACACTAATAGTTGCCGAATCAAAAGGGCGGATAGCCAAAATAGCATGACTTCACCCAAAGTGACAGGACTTGGATGGAAAATGAAGGCTTAAAAAGAGAACAAAGGTGGTAATTGGTGATCCGTCAAGTTTGAAAGGCAAACTCGAACGAGTTCTCCAATTAAGGTTCAAACACCTTAAGCCTGAAGCAAATAAAAGGTGGGATGAGGAACAGATGATGATCCGATGATCGTGTTCGGCGAGCCCGACTATTGTCGCCGAGTTAATCATGCAATGAATTTTGGGTCATATTTTGGGAAACTATAAATATCCAAATGAGAGAAAATAGAGAGTTTTTGTGGGCAGAGAAGAATTTTTGAGAGCTTTTATATTGAGAGAGTTTTTGTGTGAGACTCTTCTACCTTGTGAAATACATCTTTAGTTTTGGGGGTATTTAAATCTTACTCTTGCTATTGACAATTGGAAGTTGAAATTAAAGTTAGTGTTGATTATAATTGCTTAATTTCATCGCATCTATGGCTGCTATCTTAATAGGTATAAAAAAATTTATTTTTGTGATGGGTGGCTAAAGCCCCAAGTCTAAGGGCGCAATTATGGGGTTAGGTGTTGATTTAATGTAGTGGGTATTGTATTTTGCTCTATTTTATTGTTGTTCTTTCATGGATTTAGGCTAGTTAGCATGAGGTTAATTCATGGGTTAAGGTTGCAAACTTAATCCTATTTTCGATCTCAAATTGATGCTCGAAAGAGATTTATTGAGTGGGTAATTAGTTTGATGCAAGCAATATTGGTTTGATTTCTACAATTTGCTCGCAAGACAGATTATGGTTGTCACGACCCAGGGGTACCACCTAGATGTAACATGGTGTATACGACCCCGATGGACTCCATACAAGCCACTTAGCATTCATAACATAAGAAATAGAACAAAGAAATAAAACAATAGTTCAAGTCCAATTGTTTTTATAAAGAAAAGCGGCAATCTAAAACATTTGTCTCATTAGCCATCTAATACAATAAAATGAAATTGTTCCTAGCCCATACATCCTGTCCAAAAATAAAATACAAGAAGTAAAGAGAAACATTATAAGTACGTCCTCGAAGTATGGACTCACCAAAGCCCGGGAATCTCGAAATCAACCACTAGCCACGAAACTGAGAAACTTGATTGTCGAACCCTACATTTGGGGATATGTAGGCAAGAGTATGTGTTAGTACAAAACAATGTATTAAGTATGATATCTATGCATAAAACATTTAAATCATGCTAAAAGGGGACATTTCATGACATGCAATTGAGCAAGCTAAAACATGATATAAAGAGTTAGGAAACATAAGTCATAAAAACCATGGTCAATGCAAGATAACATCTTTAAAGTCTTTGAACACATATGAGATACTTCTTGAAGTAAATTTAGTTCATTATTAATGTGGAAATTAGCCTTAACCGACATAGAGACCATGTGAACTATAACATGATTCCCCCCGTGTCTACCACTCCGAAAAGGGTTGTCCTATTTGCCAAGGTAAAGACCATGAATTTATAGCTTAAGTGGATCCATTAGCTAATGCCTATCTAGACAATCATCCTTGGGGGTACATAGGTAAGGGATAAGGAAATTGCTACTAGAAACCCGACCTCTACTAATGGGAGAGCGTCCATCTCAATATCCTCTCTGTGCTAAGCATGAATCCCATGGAATAGTCATTTCTTACTCATTCATATTATCCATGGAAGAACACGTCATCTTACCAATCCAAGCTTCATTTCATTAAGATAGCTCTCAATCTTTGATTCAATTAGGTGAGAAGACATTTCAACCTTAGAATCCTTATTATGTGAGAAACCTTTCATATCTTGCTTTCATGTGTTGATGAGAAAAATCCTTTCAACAACACAACTATCACATTATCATTGAAACTTTACTCTCAAAGCATCCTTACAACATTTGCATAGATTTCATAAGAACATGCATAATTCCATAATTTACCTTGCAAGGTTCAAAACCCACTTTCAATCATCAACATTTATAAAACATGGGTTAGATATCGATTTCAACATAAATTTATGTAAATCTATCAAAACATGCTTAATTTCATAGAACTCTTCCTTCATAATCAAAATCCCACATCATAAGATCATAACTTGGAAAAACATAGGATTACATGGTTTCATAGTGGAAAACATCATAAAACCATAGTAATTCATCAACTCCTGCATCAGAGATCATAATTCAATCATTTAAATCATTAATCAAAAGAACCCATGACAATTGAAGAAAATCATAACTCAATTGGGGGATTCTAACTTTGAAAATAGAGGGATTTGGGAACTCCATGAATGGAAGGAATCCATGGATGAAAAATATCATACCTTGAAGACAATTTCTAATCTTCAATGGAGGAATTAAGACTTGACTTGAAACCCTAGGTTGAATCCTTCTTCTTCTTCAAGTTCTAGAGAGAGAATTATTGGAGAGTTCTTCTTTTTAGTGAGTTTGGAGAGAATGAAGTGAATGGGCTAATTTGGGGGTTGAAAACACTTATATAGGGGTCTTAGTGAAGGCTAAAATGACGTAACATAGGATTTCATTGATTAGGAAAAGACCCAACTACCCCTGAACTTAACTGCCGAATCTCAACCCATTGCCACATGTCGACGGACCTTGGACTGACCGACGGTCCATCCTGCATGACCGTCGATGGTGGTCCAAAATCAAATTTGGACCATCAAACCTTGGGCCCCCAACCACGGACCGTGGTCTGGCCAACGGTCCATTGGTTAGGCCATGGCTCTGGTCTTCATGACAAGCCTGGGGAGGTGCCATCCATGGACCACACCTACGGACCGTGGTCCCATCCACGGGCCATGGGTGGCCCTCGTGGGTTGGCACCTATAGCTCATTAAAAGTGCTATCTTATCCTTTTACAGATTTAGGGTGTTACAATATCTCCCCCTTGGGATCATTTCTCCTCGAATGACATCCAACCTAGTACGAAAAGAGTAGGAGAGGAACTAACAACCCAACCTACAATGCAATTTCATCTAAATGCACACAACCAAGGAGGAATTATCGACTCCGAGCTAAGACGTAATCAAAACATCATAAGAGGGGTGGAACTAAATCTAACATCCCATCATGCATACAATACACACCCGAGGAGGAAACATCAACTCCAAGCTAACATCCGAGGAGGAAACATCAACTCCAAGCTAGAAACATACTCATAGCATATTATAATGTAGTCTACATGCAATTCATACTCAATGCACATAAACATGTAGGAGTAAATCAAATAAAATAATCTTCTCATAACTTGAAATTTTCATAAATCATGCACGGTAAGGAAATCATGGAAACATATAAAACACATTACTCCAAAACAAGGAACAAATCAAACCATGAGGAACTCATTACCTCAAGCTAGAGTTAGAGTAGAAGGAAAAAGATGAGGATATCGAGATATCATATTGGCCTCAGCCTCCCAAGTAGCACCCTCAAAGAATTGATTCCTCCACAACACCTTAACGGAAGCTACTTTTTTATTTCTTAACTTCTTGACTTCCGGTCTAAAATCTCAACTGGAACTTCTTCATATATAAGATTCTCCTTAAATGCCAAACCTTCTAGGGAATCTATGGATGTCGGATCACCAAGACATTTCTTAACCATAGAGACATGGATAAATGGATGCACCGATGCCAACTCATTAGGAAAATCTAGTGCATAAGCAACATTACCAACACATCTCAAAATCTGATATGGGCCTACATACCGCGGACTATGTTTCCCTTTCTCACCAAACCTCAATACACCCTTCATGGGTGAAATATTTAAGTAGACCCAATCATGAACATCAAACTCAAGATCTCTTTTTCTCACATTGGCATATGACTTTTGCCGGCTTTGAGTAGTTTTTAACCTTTCTCTAATAAGTCAAACTTTCTCTATGGCCTCATGTACCAACTCGGGATCTATTAGGGAAACTTCAGCCACCTCAAACCAACCTATAGGAGATCCACACCTCCTACCATACAATGCCTCAAGTTGAGCCATATCAATACTCGAGTGATAGTTATTGTTATAAGCAAACTCAATCAATGGCAAATGGTCATCCGAATTAACCTTAAAGTCAATCACGCAAGCCCTTAACATATCTTCCAAGTTTGGATAGTGCGCTCCGCTTGCCCATCGGTTTGGGGATGAAAGGCCATACTAAGCTTAACACGAGTACCAAGACCCTTCTGGAAATGCTTCCAAAATAAGGAAGTGAATTAGGTACCACGATCGGAAATACTGGACAAAGGTACTTCGTGCAACCATACCATTTCTCTCAAGTACAACTTAGCATAGTCCTCCTCCGAATAGGAAACCATGACGAGGATAAAAAGAGTCGATTTTGTCATCTAATCGTCTATAACCCAAATCAAATTATGTTGTCGTCGGCTGCGAGGCAAACCAACAATAAAGTCCATATTCACATCTTCCCACTTCCAAGTAAGGATGCTAATATCTTGGGACAAACCTCCCAGTCACTTTTTGACAACTAGGAAACTTAGTCGAAAATTCCGCAATATCTTTCTTCATCCCATTCCACCAATAGACTTCCCGTAAATCACAGTATATTTTGGTGACTCCCGGGTGAATGGAATACCGTGAACTATGGGCTTCTGACAAGATATGTTACCTCAAGTTATCAACATTTGGAACACATAACCAACCTTGATATCTATGCACACCAGCTCCCCCTTGGGAGAAAGCCTTAACTTATTTCTTAAGAACCGCTTATTTCAATTGAACCAAAATTGGACCAAGATCTTGCTTGGCTTTCACATCCGCCACAAAAGACGATTTGGAACCATTCTGAACAATAACACCACCTTTAGTGGAGTCCACTAACTAAACACCCAATCGGGCAAATCTATGAATATCTTGAACCAACTCTTTCTTTTCTTCTTCGACATGAGCAACACTACCCATAGATAACCAACTAAGAGCATCTTCCACAACATTTGCCTCTCCGGGGTGATAGGGAACACTTATATCATCATCTTTCAATAACTCAACACACTGATGTGGCGTGAAATATTGTCACATTGGATGCTCAAATCTAAGGATTAATACTAGAATCGAGTGTATTTTTATAATCTTTGATGTGTTTGTTGAATATTTAGACAGATTCTCACCTATGTAGAAAAATGGAAAAATGAGCAGAAGATGAGTATGATCAAGTGAAGACCACAGGCATCTCAACGAGTTGTGGTCCTCGTAACGAACAGTGGTGACGATCGTGATGGATTTCTAGTGAAGAGACATTGAGGAACTGAAATGGGATTGGACCAAGTAAAGACCACAGACGACCTCGGGGGTCGTGGTCCTCAAAATGGTCTGTGGTTGTGATCGTGGAGTAGATCCAGTGAAGCCCACGGAAGGCCACACGGGCCGTCGTCCCAATAACTTTCCGTCGTGGTGATCGTGAAGTGAATCCGGGCTTTGAAAACTCACATTTTGTTTGTGCCACAACTGGGATTGATGGATCTATGATGGAAATCTAAGTGTAATTTTGTAAGACAAGTAGAAGGCAATTTATATATGCAAAGCATAATTCAGATTTCGTTATTCATGTATTCTAATCCGTGCACACATTAGAGTTAGCCTATATATGTCAATTGTTCAATAGAAAAGTGATAGTTAGGAAAAATCTTAATTAATCTGATGAAATGGAGTCAAAGTTAAAGTTCAAGAGAAGAGGACCTTAACACCATTAAAAGCGAGAGTAAAACATGTTAACACTCCAGGATCGAGAGGGATTGAGTGAATATTATCTAACTAGTCTGAGAAGTGTTAGATATATCTTACTCGCCTGTACTTTTGCGGAGATGAATTGCCTGAAACTCATTTACGGAAGAACACTAGATGGAACGTTATGGGAACACAGTCCTAGTTCTATTTATTTATCAAAACAATTTTAAAATCAAAACTCTGTTAATTGTTAAACCGGATCTTATTTAACAACCTTGGTTACTAGAACTTTACAGCTAAACCCATTTTACATTTTGTAATTGTTTTCTCTAGAAAATAAAAACAACATTTCGGTAAACGCGACAATAAAATCATTTATGTAAATAAATTCTCTATAGGATCGACCTCAACTCACATTGAGTTCTATAAATTGACTTCGACAGTTTATACTTCTTAATGGAGGTGTAAGTTTGGACGTATCAAATTTTGGCGCCGCTGTTGGGGAATTTCAATTCAGAAATGTTTTACTAGATTTTATACGAATCGTAGTTATATTTCCTAATTTTATGTCTTGTTCCTTGTCTGTGTCTCTTACAGATGAGTTTGACAGTGTATGCCAAATACCATAAGTAAGAGAGCTCCATTGATTCCCAACGATCCGAAACTTTGGAAAACCATCCGCAAGATGGTGAACGCACAAGAACTTGAGGCACAAAGGGAAAGATTAGGACTGGAAGCTGAAACTGCTGCAAGAAGTCTTCAGCGGAATGCTGTGAACAACCCGCCTAGGGTGGTGGAACAAAATCTAGGAGTGGATGAAGTAGTTCCTTCCCACCGCCAACCACTATAGCTCCAAGGCGTCGAGTACAACACCCAACTTACATGACGTACGAAGAGGATGACTTAGACTTGGAAGGAGCTGGAGCTATTGGAGCAATATTATTACTTGTACTACCTCCAGGTGTAAAATTTACTATCACCACCACAATTATTCAGTTTATGAATTTGAAAGGTATGTTCAGAGGTGCAACTAGTGATGAGGTGAATCAACATCTAATGAACTTTGTGGCTATATGCAAATCATAGGAAATTCCTGGGGTGAGTCAGACAGCCATGAGGTTGAGACTATTTCCATTCTCTCTCACTGGAGAGGCTACAAATTGGCTGAATGAGATGTTGGATGACTAAATTAGAACCTAGAATGACCTGAAGGAAGCTTTCTTGGAATGATTCTATCCTGAATCGAAAAAGTTGCAGATGAAACATGAAATAAGTACACACAAACAATTACCAGGGGAGGCAATGCATGCTACTTGGTGGAGATTAACCAAAAGCTTAAAAAGTGTCCAAACCATATTCTTACTGAGAGACATTTGAAACAGGCCTTCTATAGATCACTTAATTATGTTACTAAGCCTGTATTTAATGCAGTTTTTGGCAGATCATTCATAAAGAAGCTTTTTTGCTGAAATCATGCAGCTAATGGATGAAGTGGCAAAGAATAATAGAGCATGGCACACCAAGGAGGTTGAAGTGGAAGATCTGGGAGTCACTTTTGGGCTATCAGTTGAACAAAGGAGAAGAGATAAGAGATCAGGATATGGCTCATATGCGAACCCAGATGGACCTACTCACCAAACATATCATGGCAGAGTTTGAGAAGGTAAATGTTGTAGGGACCCCAAACAGGTATTAAGATCAGGACATCGATCTAGATGAGGATGCCAAATACTTGGGCAATCAAGGAAGTTTTTAGAATTAAAACTCGGGAAACCAAGGTTATAATTCTGGAAATGCAGGTCGAAACTATTCTAGGGAAGGGCAATATGACAAGCCAACAAATAGAGAGCAGGAAACTGGCAGAATAGAGATGGTAACAGGAATGATCGCAGTGGTGTATATGTGCCCCCCAGGTAATAGAAACCATGCAAGTGGTAGTTCTAGCGGATCTAAGCTAGAAGATATGTTGGCTAAGGTGCTCCACAAGGTTGAGTCAACTGATGCAGGGGTGAAAGAAATGAAAGGTGACTTGTCTAGTATAAGTCAACTGGTAGACTCTCATACCACCCCATCAAACAAATAGAGCAATAGTTGGGGAAACTGTCAGCATCACTAAACCAGAGGAAGAATGGGTCAATACCAAGTGCCACTATTCAGATTCCCTAGAAGGATGGACATTGCATGGCTATCGCCACCAGGAGAGGTAAGATTCATAATGAACCAATTTTCGCAAGTATTGAACATAAACAGGGATTGGAGTGAACTGGAAGAAAGGAAGCTGAATCTGAACAGGTAGATGACATGGAAGATGCTCAACCAATAGAAAAACCAGCAGGAGCAAAGGAAAAATGGGTTGAGGGAACTATGCCTTTACAGCAAATACCAAGACCACCTCCTCCGTTCCCTCAAAGGTTAAAAAAGAAAGATGATGATGGAAAATTTTCTAAGTTCATAACCATGCTGAGACAACTATCAGTGAACATCCCATTGGTGGAAGCCCTAGAGCAGATGTGAAGATATGCTAAGTTTGTAAAGGACTTGGTCACGAAGAAAAGAGTTGTAGGTTTTTATTTAACTAACAATGTTTATCACTTCACTGTTATTTCCACCAGATCTCTGGTACAGAAGAATGAGGATCTGAGTGCATTCACCGTATCGTGCACCATTGGATCATTTGAGTTTGCAAAGGCCTTATGTGACTTAGGGGCCAATATAAATTTGGTGCCGCTGGCCATCTACCAGCAACTGGGATTAGGAGTTCCAAAACTCATAGCAATGAGGTTGATGATGGAAGATAGATAGGTGAAACGATTGTGGGCATCTGATGTGACGTGCTTGTAAAGGTGGACACTTTCATCTTTCCAGCAGACTTCGTGATTTTGGATTGCAAAGTGGATTTTGAGGTTCCCATAATTTTGGGAAGACCTTTTTTGGCCACAGGACGAGCATTAGTTGATGTTGAGACTAGAGAATTGAAATTCAAACTCAACATGGAAGAGGTAAAGTTTAAAATTTACAGGTCAATAAAGCAGCCGCAAGACATGAATGTGGTGTCTGCAATAGATGCCTTTGATGAAGGAGAGATGGGAGAGACTATTGAGGAAAGGCTAGTTGTCGAAACATTAGCATCTGTGTTGATGAACTTTGAAGCGGATTTTCAAAATGATTATGTGGAGACCGCTAATGCTTTGCAGGGCATGGGAGCACACTCTTATGCTCCAAAGAAACCGAACATGGATCTGAAATATAGGCCAAGTCCTCCAGCAAAACCATCTATTGAGGAGCAACTTGTGCTGGAACTGAAACAATTACCCAGTCACCTAATGTATGTATTTTTGGGTACTAACAACACTTTTCATGTGATCTTGGCTGCAGATTTGAATGATGAACAGGTACAAGCTGTGATGAAAGTGCTAATAAGGTAAGGGAAATTGGGTGGACAATTGTTGACATCATTGGGATACCTCCGGATATATGAACTCATAAGATCCAACATAAGAAGGACTGCAGCCCAAGCATTGAGAAGCAGAGGAGGTTAAATCCACCAATGCAAGAGATGGTCAAAAAGGAGATCATCAAGTGGATAGATGTCGGGTTGTGTACCCTATTTCTCACAGTCTTTGGGTCAGCCCAGTGCAATACGTGACAGTGGTTTCCAATGTGAAGAATGAGTTTATCCTATAGAGACCAATCACTGGATGGCGAGTGTGCATGGACTACAGAAAGATGAACAAGTGGACCTTAAAGGATCACTTCCCAATGCCCTTCATGGACCAGATGCTTGACAGGTTGGCTGGAAAAGGGTGGTACTATTTTTTAGATGGATACTCTGGGTACAACCAAATATCAATTGCTCCTGAAGATCACGGACAGACTTCGTCTTTTTCCTGGGAAGTTGAGATCCAAATGGTCTTGACCTTTTAAGGTAACTCATGTATTTCAGTAAGGTGCTCTTGAGCTGGAAAATGAAAAGGGTGGGAAGTTCAAGGCCAATGGTCAACGAATCAAGGCATATTTGGGTGTTCCAGAAGAAGTGAAAATAGTGGAGAAACGTAAGCTTGATGAAGTTTGAGTAATCAAGTAACCTACATCGCGCCGCAACGTTAAATTGTGCGTAGCTTGGGAGGCAACCCAATATTGTGATTGTAATAGGTAGTTTACTTTTTTTCTCTTTTTTTCTTTGTTTTTATAGAGTCACTGGGTGTTGATGTGTGCAGGAAGGACTTGGACTAAGAATTGCATAACTAGGTGCAGAAAGCCCTTCACGGGCAGTCCCACGGACCATGGTGCCCTTCACAAGCAGCTTCACGGCCCATCACAAGCACCTACATCTTATGGAAGCTACTGTAAATTGGTTCACGAAGCATTCACGGTCCGTCAGACTTTGTACGGACCGTTTAGCCTCTCGTGAACCTCATGTAAGTTTTCCTATCAAAGTCCTTTTCACGGACACCTCTACGGACTATGGTGCCCTTCACGGGTAACTTCACAGTTCGTCTACCACAACCCAGCAGTACCAGTAACCCGACCCGACAAACACGTAAATGGAAATTAAATTAAACGTATACATACCTCTTCAAGCACCAAAGGTCGACTTTCTCTTCCTATTTTCTTCCTCCATAATAGTTCCTAAAGGCATAAGAAGGATTCTAATCTCTAAAACTACCTAAATTCACAATCGATTCGAAACCCTAGTTCTAGTATCAAGAATTGAAGCAACAATCATAGTTCTCTCTTTTAGGGTAAAAGTTGTGATCAAATTCGAAGTAAGTTCTTCTTTTAACTTGTTATAAGTTTGATCCTATCAATAGGCAAGTTAGAAGTACTTAAATTGTTTGACTTTACCATGATTATGTGATGAACTAGCATTGTTGATACCAAATTGTTGTGGGTTTGTTTAAATTGGTAGTTTTCGTATATGGGTTTGTTAAAATTGTGTGGAGCTAGTTGTGGATGTATGGGTGTGATGGATTTTTGAGTAATTAGTGTTGTATGATTATATTAGTGTATGTTTGAGTCCCATGTGTAAGCGAAATGTATGCTTAAGTAAAATTTGCCGATAAAATTGTTGAAATTGAGGGATTACACTCGTGTGCATGTGGTTATGTTTATAGGAGGTATACATTGTTTTTTTTAAATGGCGATTATTTTATGTTGCTAGATTTGTTGGAATCATGGGCAAAAAGATCTTGTAATAGTGTGATTGTGTGAGGCAAATAGTTGAAATCGGGTGTAGGTTGAATTTGAGAGAACAAACATTTGGAAAATGGTGAAGTGTAAGTCCACGATGGACTTCATGAACCGTGGGGCCAACCACGGATCGTGAATTGCCTTGTGGACCACAGTTGCCAAATAGGGGGTCACACTGATGAGGGTCAAGATGGTGATCATGGACCATGGTTCACTCCACGGACCGTAAAGCCATCCGTGATCCATTCTAGTACAGTGAACCACAAAGTGAAGTTACTAACTCCTATTCATTAAAGTCTTCATAGATCGTGGTACCTACCACAACCCGTCTTGGCTCCCGTATATAAAAAAACAATTTTGTTTCTATACTTTTATTTTTTGTTTCTACATTTTGATTATGTGGCCCGTCCCAATGATAGATTGGGTGACGGCATTCTTAAGGCAAGGCGTCATGTTGTACTTACACAGGGGAAGTCTGAGTACCCGATAGTGGGTCATTTTTACCTATTTGATTACTAATTTGTTTTTTTTTTCTAATTTTTCTCAAGTACCATGGCTCCCCGAAGAAAGTATGCAGCCCCACATTCCTCACCTACTACTTCTCAATCGTACAGTGATAACGCTACATAGTCTAGTAGTTTTGAGGTTCAGATAAATACCACCATTGAAGATCACCCATCTCGAACTACTAGATCCCACACAGTGAGATCCATTCTCCAGAACACTCCTTCTAGTCTGAAGAGGAAGGTAGTAGTTCCCAAAGTAGTGAGGAATCTGGTAGAAAGTCTGACACTGACTCCGGTAATAGAGAAGAAGCTAGTAGCAGCTCTTAGGAGGATGTATATGTACCTCCACCTACAGTGACACCAAATGCTGAAACTAGAGCACATGAAGAGGAAGATGTCGAAGAAGAGCATGATGATGTTACTTCAGATGATACAATGGTTCAATATGTTCACGTCCATGAATTCGATCCACTAGTGAGACAACAACTAATTGACTATTTTCGATCTATACGGACTGTGAATAGGTGATGAGTCCACAAATTGGAATCATTTAGGGCTATATATTAATAGAAATTTTGTCCTCAAATGCTTATTTTATCTCAATATCTGATGAAAACAATTAAGTTTTAGGTATTTGAAGTTTGAAGGAAAGCATGCACACTACTTCGCAAAAAGGAACGAAGAGGCTGAAAAGGATAAAAAAATGAAGGCCTGAGGATCGTCGAGTCCACTTGGCGAGTCACCTAAGGGTCTTACTTCGCCTTTTGTTCCAGTATGTTGAGCCCTGAAGGAAAGGATCAAGTCAGCGGAAAAAGGGAGCAGTCGGCGTATCACCAAAAAGTTTCACGAAGTAGTACCGTATCTCCCAATGACCCAGAGCACGACGATACTGAAGGATGGTGCAAGACGGCGATGAACTACACCAAAGGGCGAATCACCAAGTTGATCGGTGATTCCGACTAATGTCACCGAATGATCAGTTGCAACACAAATTTTTGAAAACTATAAATACTCGCTGCGAGTTGTAGTCTAGTATCAGATTTTTAGTGTGGAACAAATTAATATAATTTTTAGTACTTTTTATTTTTGCTCTGAGTTTGAGAGGGTTTTGAAAACTTGAAGAAGAAGAGGGTTTCATCACCAAGGATTTAGACTTGGGTCTCTTGGATTCTTCATTCTTGGCATGTAACAAGACTTAAATATTCATACCCATTTGAATGCAAGCTCATTTAGGTATAAATTTCTATCTCTTGATGTGTGGCTAAAACCCCAATTCTTGGGGTGTGATTTAGCGAATATGGGTGAAGATTATGGTTGGGTCTTGCTTGCTGATAGACTCGATATAGTTTAATGGTGATTTCGTTTAGTAGTTGTGAATGAATTTAAAAAATTTGTCGTTGCAAATACAAGTTTATTTATGTGTTTTCGGCTTGCTCGAGAGAGAAGTCGCAAAACCAAGACTACTAGATTGATGGCCTAAAGAGTGGTTCGACAGGAGGTTCAGCTCGAGAAAGTAAACCATAGTCCCACATCCTAACACTCAGCTCAAGAGAGTGAGTGGGGAGGCGTAGGATGCTCTTAATGCAGAAAGTGGGTGTCCGAGAGGAACCCATTTGAAACGGGGTAAGTTGCTCGAGAGAGAATTTATTCCCACGTAAATCTTAGCCTAGTCACTATTACTCTATAAAGTTTCTATCGAAAGCATGTACCCAATAATTTAGATTAACCCGCATTCCAGTCACATCCCAAGAATCCACTCTCATTATTTAGAAATCTTTGTTTATACTGTTGTTCTTAATTACTGGTGGCAAAAAACCCCATTGTTAATTGACACTCTTGTGTCCCCCTTTAATTTACAATGTTTTTAATCGATAATGTCTTTAGGTAGGACTAGTTAGAACAAATTTTATTTTTCTATTAATTCTCAAAATCACTCCCTTGGGACTCGACCCCAACCCTTGGTTGGGTTATTATACTATTGCACGATCGTAAACACTTGCATCAGAAGTTGTGTCGTTGATTACGCAAACATTAAAATGGCGCCGCTGAGGGGGGTGGTGTTATTTGAGAATTTTTAGATTAGTACAATTTTTTTCTTCTTAATAGTAGTCTACTTACCTAATTTTCAATTTTGTTTTGAGTGTTTGTGCATTTCAACAGACACATGAGTGTGAACGGCGAAAATAGTTGCCAAGCAGGCCATCCAGCGGGTTATGCTTTTTATCGAGATGATATTGATGGAATTAATAGTGTGTACAACCCTTCCCAAGTGGGTGAGATGGGTGCAATTTGCATGCCACAAGCAGACGGAATGCAACATTTGAAGTTACTAGCACAACACTCCATCTCATACATTCAAGAGGTTTATATGGAGGGTTAGAGCATGAAGATTCGTATGAACATGTATGAAGCTTCATAGAAGTGTGCACCCCTCTGTCACTCAAGAATCTATCGCAAGAGTTCATAAGGCTTCGATTATTTCCATTATCATTAACCGAGGGAGCTACTAACTGGTTGGTCAAGCTTCCAAAGCACCCCATCAAGTCATGGGAGGAGCTGGTTAAGGATTTTCATGAAAGATTCTTCCCTCCATCAAAGAGGATGAAACTGAGAGACAACATTCAAAATTTTAATCAAAAGGAGGGCGAGCCAATTCACGAATCATGAACAAGATTTATGAGATTTTTGCAAAAATGTCCAATGCATGGACTGCTGAGTGAGTTATTGCTCCAATACTTTTACAGTAGTTTTGATTCGATTAATAAAGGTATAGCTGATCAGCTGGTGCAAGGAGGAATAATGTTACAGTCATTTGAAGCAGCCTCATTCCTCCTAGATGGCATGACTAGAACAAATCAAGCATGGTACACAAAAGATGACCAAGTTTCCCCACTATGCTTCAGATTAACGTAAGAACAACTGTAAGTGATACAAGAGAACATGAAGGGGACGTATGGAGTATTTCGATTTGCGGAGAGATCTTCATCCGGTCACTTAAGACCAGGGGAGAATCAAGGTTAGAACTCCACAATATATGAGAAGGGTTTCCACCCACGCTATCAACAACGAGGTGGAAATAAAGGTTGGAACCATTATAGGAGTGAAGAACCAAGGAGATATTGCCACGACTGGATGATCAAGATGACCATGAGGAAGCCCATACTCAATTGAGTGAAAGCCCAAAATTAAAAGGGAGTGCAAGTAGCCCTCGGGTAAATGATCTATTGTCGCGCATACTTGATAAAGTTGAGGGCTCTAATGATTTTCTAAAAGGAATGAGAGATGACTTTTCATCATTAAACAGTAAAGTGAATTCTCATGTTGATGCCATTAAAACACTAGAAGGTCAATTGAGTTTATTATCAACTCAATTAACATCCAGCACAATGATGGAAGATAATGAAAGAGGGTTGGCTGTAGTAACCCGTAGTGGAAAGATGGCAAAAGGGAATGTGATGGAGGATGAGGACCCTCCAATGTAGGACGAGAGCCAGGGTATAGAGGAACGAGAATTGCCTATTCCACAAAACCTTGCCAAAGAACCACAAGAGGATGCAGAGCAACATGTTCAAGTTCCAAAAGTCACGCACCCTTTACCCAAAAGACCTCCACCATTTCCTCAACGTTTGAAAAAGAAGAATGAAGATGAGAAGTTCAAAAACAATTGGCCAGTATTCAAGAACTTATCAGTTAACCTTCCTCTGGTTGAAGCATTGTTGGAAATGCCGGGATACGCCAAATTCATGAAAGAGCTGGTTACAAAGAAAAGGATCTTGGAGTATGAAACGATTGAGGTGCCCCATAGTTGCAGTGCAATTATGACAAATGAGTCAATCACTAAGAGAGAAGATCATGGGGCATTCACAATCCCATGCACAATTGGCATGCTCCAATTCGCTAAAGCTTTATGCGATTTAGGGGCAAGCATTAACTTGATGCCCTATGCAATATACAAGAAAATTGTCTTGGGTGAGCCAAAGGCAACAACAACGAGACTCCTTATGGCTGATCGATTAATCTAACACCCAGTGGGGATACTCGATGACATATTGGTAAAAGTAGATCAGTTCATTTTTCTGGCTGATTTTGTGATTCTAGATTATGAGATTGATGTTGAAATCCCCATTATTTTGGGAAGAACATTCTTAGCTACCAGGAGAGCATTGGTGGATGTCGAAAGTGGGAAATTGAAGTTCTGTGTGAACGAAGATGATGTGACCTTCAATATCTGTAAATCCATGAAGCAATCAAGTAATATCTATGTGGTTTCCACTAAGGGTTTTATAGATAAGGCAGTGGCAAGTGTGAGCCATTTAATGCGCAAAAATGAACCCCTTGAATCTGTTTTTGCCAATTATGATGAATCCAAAGTTCAAGGTTTTGTGGAAGTGGTAGTTTCCTTATCAGGGTTAGAAGTATATTCAAGAAATCCAATCAAGTTGGATATCGACCTGAAAAATAGAGAAAGTCCTCCTGGAAATTCATCAAAAGAAGAACCACCGGATCTGGGGTTAAACGCCCTACCCTCTCATCTAAAATATGCCTTCTTAGGAGCCAATAATACTTTAGCAGTGACTATCGCATCCGATTTGCTTGAAAGGCAGGTGAAATTGCTCATTGAAGTACTGCGAAACCATATAAAAGCTATTGGATGGACAATAGCCGATATAGTAGGAATTCCTCCTGGCATTTGTACTCACAAGATTCAGCTTGACAGTGAATGTAAACCTAGTGTGGAGCATCAACGAAGATTGAACCCTCCAATGCAAGCGGTGGTGAAAAAGGAGATCATCAAATGGCTAGATGCGGGAGTGATCTACCCTATCGCAGATAGTAAGTGGGTAAGTACTGTACAATGTGTACCAAAAAAAGGAGGTATAACGGTAGTACCAAACTCAAAAGGAGAACTCATGCCGACAAGACCAGTGACTGGGTGGAGAGTATGCATGAACTATCAAAAGCCTAACTCATAGACCGAGAAAGACCATTTCCCAATGCATTTTATGGACCAAATGCTTGACCGGTTATCAGAATGAGGGTGGTATTGTTTTTTTGATGGTATTCCGGTGACAATCAAATATCTATTGCGTCGGAAGACCAACAGAAAACCATTTTCACTTGCCCTTATGGAACATTTGCATTCAAAAGAATGTCATTCGGGTTGTGTAATGCCCCAACAACATTCCAGCATTGCATGTTGTCTATTTTTACGGATATGGTCGAAGACTCTATGGAGGTATTCATGGACGACTTCTCAGTCGTAGGGGACACGTTTGAGCAATGCTTGACACACTTAGGACAGGTGCTCCAAAGATGCGTGGATATGAATCTGGTTCTCAATTGGGAAAATGTCACTTTATGGTAAAGGAAGGTATCGTTCTTGGGCTCAAGGTGTCGCAAAAGGGGCTGGAAGTTGACAAGGCAAAAATTGAGGTCATTGAGAAATTACCCCCGCCAATTTCAGTAAAGGGTGTTCGCAGCTTCTTGGGACATGCAAGTTTCTACCGAAGGTTCATTAAAGACTTCTCAAAGATTGCACATCCACTATGCAAACTCCTAGAGAAGGAAGTGAAGTTCTATTTTGATGAGGCATGTATGAACGCATTTAAGTGTTTGAAAGAAAAATTAGTATCCACCCCAATTATCATCAGTCCTGATTGGTCCAAATCTTTCGAAGTAATGTGTGATGCTAGTGGTATGGAATTGGGAGTAGTGTTGGGGCAAAAGCGCAACAAACTATTTCACCCAATTTATTACACATGCAAAACTCTGAATAGTGCCTAGCAAAATTATACGGTTACTGAACAAGCGTTGCTCGCAGTGGTCTATGCATTTGAAAAGTTCCGGACACACTTGCTAGGAACCAAAGTAATAGTACACACTGATCATGTTGCACTCTGCTACTTGATGCCGAAGAAAGATGCAAAACTAAGATTGATAAGGTGGGTGCTACTATTACAAGAGTTCGATTTTGAGGTAAAAGATCGAAAAAGCTGCAAAAATCAAGTGGCCGACCACTTATGAAGGTTGGAAGAAAGGGAAGATGCCGAGCGTGAGGTCGACATAGGTAACTCTTTCCCCGACGAACAGGTTTTTGCTATATCTCTCAAACCTACACCATGGTATGCAGACTTTGCAAATTACATTGTAAGTGGATTGATACCGGATGAGTTGACCTTTTACCAACAAAAGAGATTCATGTTCGACATTAAAAAGTACTTTTGGGATGAACCATACTTGTTTCTAGAATATGCTGACCATGTTATTAGGAGGAGTGTTCCGGAAGAGGAAGCGGTAGAAATTTTCCATGTTTGCCATGCTTCTCCAGTAGGATGTCACCATAGTGGCATTCGCACTGCCGCTAAAGTCCTCCAAAGTGGTTATTACTGGCCGTCCTTATACAAGGATGCACATGAATTTGCAAAGAAATGATTTCAATGCTAGCAGCAAGATGGAGTGTTTAGAAGGCACGAGTTGCCTCTCACTCCTATTTTGGAAGTCGAGCTATTCAATGTATAGGGGATCGATTTCATGGGCCCATTTGTGAGGTCATTTGGAAATAAATATATCTTGGTGGCTCTAGATTATGTTTCAAATGGGTTGAGGCCATTGCACTTCCAAACAACGAAGGAAAAAATGTTGTCCAATTTCTGAAACGCTACATCTTCCTAAGATTTGGCACTCCTAGGGTAATCATTAGCGATGAAGGGTCTCACTTCTGCAATATGTGGTTTTCAATGGCACTGAGCAAATATGGGGTAAAACACAAGGTAGCAACCCTATATCATCCCCAAACAAGTGGTCAAGTGGAAATGTCGAATCGGGAAATCAAAAGCATCCTGGCAAAGATAGTAAATGCCAACAGAACTAACTGGTCTAGGAAACTCGATGATGCACTATGGGCATATCGGACCGCTTACAAAACACCTATCGGTATGTCTTCATATCAGTTGGTTTATGGTAAGGCTTGTCATTTGCCCGTCAAGCTAGAACACAAAGCATTGTGGGCTTTGAAAGCTTTGAATTTGGACTGGTCAAAAACTTCAAGGGAGAGGGTAGAGCAGTTGAACGAACTTGATGAATTTAGACTCAGATTGTATGAAAGTTCAGCCATCTACAAAGAGAAGATGAAGAAATGGCATGATGCTCGAATACTCAAGTGAGATTTCAAGGTAGGAGATTAGGTTTTATTATACAACTCTCGACTTAAACTCTTTCCCAAAAAGCTCAAATCCAAATGGTCTGGACCTTTTAGAGTAATATGAGTATTCACCAATGGTGCCATAGAAGTGGAAGATCAGGAAGGACCTCCATTTAAAGTGAACGGTCATTATTTGAAATTATATTTTGGGGATTGTCAAGAGATTTCTTTGGTTTAAGTGATGTATTTTGAAGATTCTTGAAGGCGTTGTTGTGTCGTGCCACGACGTTAACTAAGGCACTATTTGGGAGGCAACCCAAAAACAATTATTGCTTTATTTTGCTTTGATAAAATAATAGTGTGTTGATTGTGCAGATGGAAGCATGGAGGCTGAACAAAAAGTGTAGATTGGCAAGCAATAGATCCAGTCGGCAAATCGCCGAAAAGGTTGGAAAATCTGACCTTATCTACCATTTTACTTAAGACATTGTCAATATTAGAGTCTGTAAAACTCGGCGAGCTTTCGACGTTATTGGCGAATCCCCGAGCATATCGGTGATCCCGACAGAGACCGTCATTTGGACTCCCACAAAACATGGAGGTTCTGTAAATTTCGGTGAGGTAAATGACTACATGGTGTTACGCCGAATAGCTCGGCGATTGGGACTAACGTCACCGAATAGGCAAAAACTGGACGATTTTGCTAAGCAAAGGTTTAAAAGTTTCAAATTCATTCACTTTCCGTCACTTTTTTTCTGTCCAAACCCACACCTGCACTCTAGTTTCTATATTTCTTGTACCTTTAGAGCATTTTGGTTGTTGAATTGTGCTCGGACTTGAATTACATTGCCTCTTAGCATTTCAATCCTCTCCTTAGCGACACAAAAGACTTTGCAGACATGGCCAGACCAAAAGTTACAGGAAGAAACATGCCACCAAGACACATAAGAGCACAAAAGTTCAGAAGAACTGCAAGGAGCTAGAATAGGACAGTTAGTTCTAGGAGGAGGATGGCCGTCGACTCTAATGTCCCTTCGTGGGCTCGAGGAGTTATCAATGCGATACATTTCTTCAAAACAGCTCATGATTTGGATAAAATGGTTAAGGCTAACATCGTTACAGAAGCTGAAGCAAAGAGAAAAGAAAAAGAGAATATGAAGCACACTGACAACACTCTGGGTACTGATGCCCAGACAGATGGAGCGACTGCTTAGACAAGATCTCCTCTCTACCTCCCTCTCTGTCTTTCTTTCTTTTACCTTCTGGATATTTGTTATTTTCATTTGAGGACAAACACTTTTTAATTGTGGTATGGTGAGGCCCATATCTTTTGTATTGATAGTTGTGTTGTATATATTTGGGTTGTTCTATTTTAAAATTGTGTTTTATCTGTTTCCGTGGATGTTTGAGCTTATGGCTCCTTTTAATTTTGATTTTCATTCTTCTGAAAAAAAATTCCACCTCTCATGTGTTGAACATGGCTGTTCGTTTACAAAATTTAAGTCTCGGTTCCAATCAATATCGATGACTTGAATAGTGCTTACAATCGAACGAACATGAATGTACGGCTACAATGAGGCCAAATGAAGTTGCATAGACAATATGAGAACTCTTCGCATATCGTTTTGACTAGCCTATTATCAAATTGAGTATCTTGTGATGATCATTGCACACCAAATAAAGTATGGAGTCTTGTTTGACTATACTGTCAATGCCTTGTATGATGAGCTTACTTTGAACCATGCATGATAGATCCTAGAATTTGCCCCGTTGGTCAAGTCAACTAAGTGATGCTATCTCTTGATATGATCTTAGTCAACTTCTAAGACTGTAAACCAATTTGACATATTCCTCTTTTGTGACCTACCTCGTGAGTGTGTGAACCACTTTTCAACAACCATTAAAACTTACCTTTCTTTGGAAGAAACATGATAAAACCATAACCTTTCTTTATCCACTACCTATAATCCTCTTGAATTGTGGTCAATTGAATAGACAACTTAGGCTAAAAGCCTAAGTTGGGGGTGTGGTGAAAAGATAAGGGCAAATCAATAAGTTCAAGAAAATCCCCCTTGCCCATGGTTTTGAGAAAAAAAAATGGAACCCCTCCTTATATAAAAAAAAAAAAAAGAATGAAAAAGAAAGTTGTGGAATAAAGTACAAAAGAAATGGGTTCCCAAACGATCCATGAAAAGTAAATAATAGGATGACTTATGAGCACAAAAGAGAATGATAAAGGAAAAGGAAAGGAAATGTTGTGAGCACCACATTTCATGAGGATGAAAGTCACTAAGCCTAAATGATCATACATTCGCACTCTGCCCCATTACAAG
>JAJOOH010000724.1:0-47688 GCA_029582605.1 Solanum gracilifrons
TTAGAACTCGCCTTGTTGCTACTTGCCGGATCAAGGAGGTAATCAACAAGAAAAGAATTATCAACATAGATTTAGTGTGATACTATCTAATAGGCTAGTGTCGATTGGTGCAAAGTAATAACTAAGACAAACATCGATTATGATGTCTAATATGAGGTAAAGGTAAGGGTTAGTAAATTATACACACGTAGCCGGATCAAGGTACGGGGTGAAATTCTTTAGATGCCGGATCAAGGATTTAGAGATACCTAACTTATCACTTTGCATGTAATACACTAGGAAAGAATTGCGGTTACTAGAATTACTGCGTTATGAGCGTGTGGTGAACACGTATACCCTAGTTAATTTTCTCATCTTGATAAAAGAACTGAAATTAACTTTTGTTTATTGATTACTTACTGAACTCTTATAATTTGTTTCACAAATCCCCCCCTTTATTTCTTGTTTCTGGAAGTACTTTGGCTAAATGAATATAATTGTTGATTAAAGTAAAGTCTAAACTATTTTCCTCGTGGGATCGACCCCAACATACAAGTTGGGTTCTTTACTTGATAACGATCGCTTATACTTCTTTAGGGAGGTGTAATTTGAGCGTATCACAAGTTGTGTTCAATTAGAGTTGGGACTCTACAAGGTGTGTTCAATTTCAATTAGAATTCTTGGAAGCTACTCAACCCTAAACACTAGTTCACACCTATATAAAGGGTACTATATTCCCTTGAAAAGGTATCTCAAATATTCCACAAATTCATGCAATATTCATAAAGAGATCAAATTCAAATCATCCTAGTTCGGGAGTTACGGCACAAACGACCCTCGAATCATGGATAAATCTTAAGAGAGTAGAATCAAAGGAGGAACAGATTTGTACCCATATTATTTTATCAATAAAATATTTTTGTTTTATCAGATTTTATTTATGGTTGATTTATTTTTCATATGTTTAAAATTTGTTGCAAACAAACATGTATTTTGTAAAACACATGCATTGGTACATCAATATACCATGTTGCCCATTCTATCTCTGCATTTTTTTATTTCCATATTCATCATCCTAGGGAGAGGATGAAGAGTGCATATATAAAGACAAAAAAATAGAAGTGATAGGGAGAATTGGGTTTGGAGACAATTAAGCTTTTCTTCATGTTTTGAACATATTTGAAATAAACAAATAAACTAAAATAGAAAACATATATTCTTATACATTCATAATTTGAATAAAAGTTGTCTCTAAACCCAACTCCCCCTTTCTCTTCAACTTCTTCACATTGTATATAAATGCCTCCTCCTCCTCTCTTTAAAATGATGACGATGAAAGTAACGAAAATGAATGGACAAAATGGGCAACATGGTATGTTGATGTACCAATGCATTTGTTGTGAAAGAAACTTTTCTTCAGGCCAATGCATAGTAGCTCATACAATGAGTCACTTAAGGCTGACTTGGTTAAACGAAGCTCCAAAGAAAAGTGTTTGTACTATTTGTTTTTCATTATCGATAGCAATAGAAAGGTTCTACAACCAACTAATTAATTCCCAGCAGCAACAACAAGAGATTTTACTATAGCAACATATGTCGCTGATTCAACAAATTTTCATCAATTGCCTTCATCTCAACTTCTTCTAGCAGATTTCAACTATGGCCCCTTAGGATTGATTCAATGCTTTGTGATATAAAAACTCTAGCTAGGCTGAAGACTAGTAGTACTGAAGATGAGGAAAATGTCATTTTGAGTCTTCTTGAGATGAAAATGATTTCTTCATCATTGATAAGACGAGATTCATATGACAAATCCTCAATTGATATCTCAGGGGCTATGGTCAACATTTGCTAATCAAAGTTGGAGACTGGCAATTGATGAACATTTGTTCAATCAGCATCTGATGTTGTTGTAAACAAACCTATTGTTGATGTTGCTGAGGAATTGGTGAGTTAGTAGTAGAAATCTATTGCTATTGTTGACTTGGAAATAACACAAATACTTTTCTTTGTTGTTTTTCTTAAACAACCATTCTTGAACTGATTCCTTGTATGTGCCTCTATTCATTGGCTTTAAGAAAAGATTTATTCACAACATATGCATTGGTACATTAACATACCATGTTTCCTATTTCATCCTAACATTTTTGTTACTTCGATGTTGATCATCTTATAGAGAGAATGAGGGATATACATATAAAGAGAAAAAATTAGAAAAGGCAGGGGAATTGGGTTTGAAGACATTTGAACTTTTATTCAGAGTTTGGATGTAATAAAAATTATGATGATTGTTTTGCTTTATTTTTTTATTTGGCACTAGTGTATATTTTATTTCTCAAAAAAAGGAAATTGGATAAAATAAATGACTTATCCGAACTTACTAAATTTTAGTTATTATCATGATATTTCGTTTGTGAGAATATCCCTAAACTTAGTGTGTTTTATTCAAAACCCCTAAAATTAGTAAAATATTACTTACCCCTGTGACTTTGGCTATTTGATAATCATTACTCCTACCTGATATCATCTTTAGAGAGTGAGATACACTCACATATATTTTTTATTCATGTGAAATTTTTTATGATAATCTATTTTTTAAAATTTGTACATTACTTTCGATATAAAAAACTCTACTAGAACTTGACTTTTTTAGGGAAAAGAAGTATTTAGATAAAAATAATGGGACTTTGGAAAATTTTGTTTTACATATTTTTGCCCAAAAATAAGAAATGCATTCTTGAAACAGATAGTCATATCTATATAAGATAAACTAATATTTATACAGTTGTTACCTCTTTAATTTACAATACTTTTTATTTCACTTAAAATAAAGGAGGTTTAACCAACTATTATAGATGAACAAATTGTTTAGAACAAAGAGGGGACAATCATGATATACCAAGTCACTTAATCTACTTTTCAGGCAGTATCAAACAAGCATTAACAATTGAAATATGACAAGACAACTCACGTCTTTATCTCCACATATATGATAAGTTAGGGAGGTCAAATATGAAGAAGTAACAAAGTTATAAAACCATTTAGCATTTATGAAGATTAGTTGAGACCCTTTTTTAGATGAGATATCATTTCAAATTCATAGATCTTTTATCTACAAGTCATATATAACTATATTAATCAGAAGTACTCCCAATTAATTAAAAATAATAATTCAGCAAACGAAAAGAAATAGGAATGGATGGCTCTTCCATTCCATTGATAGAAATCTAACTAGAAATATTGATTAAAAAACATGTGAATCAATTATAACATGAAAGAAGTAAAATTTTGGATGAAATCTATCTTAATATAGTTAAATTTAAACTCATAATAAGATCTTCTTATCATGACATACAGAATCTAATGAGGAAGGATATTAGCTCTTCAAATCATGCTACAACATTCATATATCAATGAATAGTAGACAAAAATAAGAAAACTGTAAACTTCTCAAAGCTAAGACAAAAAACAAAATGAAACTTTTCTAAAATTTAAACTAAGCACAAACAACTAGACAAAAATAGAAATGCAAAACTGAAACTCATATATGGAAATAAATCTATTTGAAGCACAAAAATAAAAAAGAAATTTATGCAGAGAAAAACATGAATGCAAAATTAAAACTCAAATACAAAAATGAATCAATTCTAAACAATATAAACTAAAAGAAAATAACAGAAGACAGGAGACAATTACCTCTTGCAGAGCAGGAACTAGGACGGCGACCTGAAATCCTTCGTCCAGCTTCGTCCACAAACAAAATTAGAAAATCTCAAATTTCTTAGGCCGAACCTTCGTGGATTTGTTTCACGAAAGAGCACTGATCTTACACCGAAGAATTCCTAAATTTCCCTCCTTTTATTCGATGCATAGGATGGCTATTATATATTTGATTTTGGGGGGAAATCATGCCCAAAACGATGTGGGACTTGGGAGTTTTTGAATGGGAAAATTACGTAGAGAATATATTATCAGACCAAAATTACCACAAACACATCTGCTTTAGATATTTACATATAATATCATATTAATTCCTAAATACACTTGAGTACTAATAAATAGATATATACAATTAATTATTCATAGCTATCCCTAGTATTAGCACACAATCTCTTAATTTTGTCACAACAATTTGAATTATTGATTGTATACACTATCGAATTTTATTATTATTATTATTGATTGTATTATTTTTGTATTAAAATTGATAATTTGATATTAACATACAATCTTTGAATATTTTATAGGTTCTCATTATTTTTTAATCAAATGATTTTTTAGTAATTTTTCCATTATCTTTAAATTAAATAGATTCTCTCTTTGGTGTTAAGGTTTTACGAATTATATTATGGGTGTCAATCCTCCACTTTCTTTTATGTATCTAAAGCTCAATTACTCCTCTTGAATAAGCCATCCTTGAGCCAAAGGCAAGGAAAGTAAATATGTGTGGTCCAAAGTATCAATATTAGCATGTAACAACAATAACAATAAAAAAATGGCTAATTAATGTCAAAATGGAACCACCTAAAACACATTTAAGTAGTAGTGGAAGACCCAAACACTAGTCCAAGTGAGCATAAACTGGTCTTGAGCCTAAGATCCAGTTCGTCTCACTATTATTGGGGCAAGATCCACATTATTTTATTATGTTTTTTGGTTTGAATTCTTCTCACTAAATTTTTAATTTCAATCAAGATGAATTCCCTGGGAAAGGTTTTATTTTTTATATGAATATTTACTCTTAATATATTTTCTTACTATGAATGTTAATTATAAATAATTATTTTCGATATTTTCATATGGTTAGTCTACCTTTTTTCAGAATAAATAATGAACCATGGTTAAATCTCACTATCTTTTTGTGGATAACAAAGTTCTGTTAAATTTAAATCCATAAAGAATTTAGATTTTATTAAACTCAAGATATATTAGTCCAAATAAATATTATGGGTAAGTACGATTTGATTAATTTTTAAAGTCCACTAAGTAAGGATTTAATTAAATCTAAATTTCATTGGGCTAGCCTGTCAAATTAGATAACAAATGACAAGCCTACGTTGCCAAAGTCCAAGTTGTCATCTCATTCTACAAGTCAAATTTGGTGTCACATATTAAATGATGTAGCAGACCAAGTAAAGCGAAGGAACCAACAGGATTATTCCACCTATCAAATGATATGACATACCTAGCCAAATCAAAGACAAATAAAAATGTGTCACATGAGTACAAGTGACATGTTTTGACCAATCAAATATCATCATGTCACTTAAATCAGATTGGTCTGAGGAAGCATGTCCTCATCACGACTCTTCCATTCTATAACATTAAATAGGGTCCACATCGTTAAGAAAAGACACCAAAATTTCAACAATTAGCAAAAGAGAGCTTGTGGATCAAACACCGTAGATTTCTCTACAACCTACAAGTTCAAGCATTCAAGCACTCAAGTTCAAGAAACAACTCAAGACCAGGACCACCAGATTCAAGAACAAGCTCAAATGCAATTGAATTAATGTACAACTAAAGAACAAGTTCATCAAGATTGAAGATCAAGCTCGCGTCCCTTGAAGAGAAGTACAATCAAGAACAAGTCAATCAAGATTAAATATCAAGGTCAAAAGTTTCATGACCCGAAATCCCACATCATGATGGAACCTTCTAACATTCCACTAGTAGATAAGGCAAACCCATAACTCGGAACCAGAAGCAATGGGCTATTATATGGAAGAGGAGAATTCAGAGAATAAAGAACAAATAGAGAAACAAAAAGATAAAGAAAGAGAAACAAGATATACATATAACACCCCATGACCTGGTATTAGTCGATAATCCAATAACTAATTATAACATGAGTACAAGGTTAATACAAATATATACATAATTATCTCCAAATACAAAATAAAGATTGGTCCAGTAAAAATAGAGGGAGATTGGCAACTCCAAACGTTAGGAGCTCACCTCAGGTTTTCGAGAAATAGTTGTTATGCATGAGGTACACGTCAATGGTGAAAACTCATACTATTATCTACAGGGTGCAGACGTGTAATATGAGTTCCAGTAGGCGGTACTCAGTAGGCATAGGCCGACTAAGTTTATGGTGGAGGGCATATGTTAAGTGTAGACCTATCAGTTCACTTTCTTTGACTTGGACCCAATTTTACTCTATCTTTTTTGAATAGTATGTTCCTTGTACTTTTCGAGAAAGTAGACATAATGAGTTCACCATTATAGAGCAGGGGAGTTTGTTTTTCATATAATATGAGACTTGTTTACACACCTTATCCATGTATTCTTTGCAACTACATTCCATAGAAGATGAGAAAACACCAGATACTTCTTTTTACATACACATTTTTTTGAAATCATCTTATTTAAAGCACCCAGCCAATGGATGATTTATGAAGGGACTAAATATGGGACTCCAGCTTGCAACTCTATAGATTGTAACTTATAGTATGTCATTTTAGGAAGTGGTTGAGCATGCTATGAATGTAGAAGGTGTAAAGCAACATTTTTATCCTAATCCCCAGAAAAGAAGGTCATCAAGGGTGGTGGTTTCAATGGGTCCTTTTCTAAGGGGCTAGTTCCCTTGGCACTAATTTCTTAAGGGGTATTCTAAATGCCCAATTCAAGTAGCTATGTTGGTATCATCTGCAGTGTCCATCTTGGACCACACAAGAACCATCAAGATAGCGAGGATATTCAACCTCTTTTACTTCAAGATAGAGGCCAACTTTGGACTGAGTCTATTAAGAGCGTGGTAAGCCAGAGCACATTCATAAATGATGTCCTAGATTTAGATAGACTAGAAATATTGTTCTATAACCAACTTTTCAATCTATTGTTCTAGAAGATAAAGAAGAGAGCCATTTAGTAGGATTCGTCCTCATCTTGGGTGAGGTGGACACACAATCGGTAGGGGTAGCACTCACCGCGCTAGAGGAGATGCTTAGGAAGGTAGAGGTAGAACTCAGCCGAGTAGAGAAAGTATCCAGACTGGTAAAAGTTGATAGGGAAAAGTTGATTGTTTATGTTTTATCGGGTAAACATAAGGTGACTGGCGTAAAGATCATAAGTACCCTTCTTGTTTATGACCGAATGGATACTTGCTCTTGTTTTTATCTCGGTTCCTCCTTTTCTTATGTATATTCTTACTTTATTGTTAGTATGGATATGATTTATTAGTCTCTTGATGTTCCTACTCTAGTGGAAGATTCTATGATCTACATACGGTCTACAATTCTTGTTAGGTGACTTTTATAGGTTATTAAACTTGGGTTGATATAGTGATCCTACATATAATAGATTGTGATGTTATTTTGGGGATAAGTTGGTTGAATCCATATCATTCTATTGTACACTATCATACTAAAATTGTCTATATCTCCATGCTTGGTGTGTTTAGATTAGAGTGGAAGGCAGTTTATAATCCTTCTCCTAAAAAGATCATATCCTATATTTGTGTAAATAAGTTAGTATAGAGAGCATATTTAGCATTTATGGATCATCTTTGATATACAAGTGTAGAGGTATCTTTTATTGGGTATGTTCAAGTGGTATGTAATGTATTAGAGGTGTTTCTCACTAACTTACTTGACATACCAACAAATTAGGATATTGATTTTTCCATTGATTGAGCTGAGGTAGTTGAAAGATTAGTTGTGAAACTTGTTCAGTAAGGTGTTTATTTGAATAAGTTCTTCTCCTTGAGGTGCTTTCGTCCAATTTGTGAAGAAGAAAGATAGGAGTATGTGTGTATTGACTACTATTAGTTGAACAAGGCCACTATTTGAAATAAGTATCCCCTTTTGTGCATATATGACTTCTTCGATTAGTTTCAAGGTGCGTCAATCTTCTCTAAGATTGACTTGAGGCCCATGTATGATCAACTTAAGATTCAGGCTAAAAATATTTGTGAGACAGCCTTTCGGACCTTATATGCACATTGTGCATTTCTGGTTATACCTTCCAGACCTACTAATCCTCCTATCACTTTTATGAGCTTGATGAATAGTGTTTTCAAACCCTATTTATATTTATTCCTTATTTTATTCATCACATCTTGATATTTTCTAAGAGGAAGGAGAGGCATGAGATTCGCCTTAGGATTGTTTTGGGGTTGCTAAAATGAAACTGTTGTTTGCTAAAAATTTTAGGTGTGAATTTTGGTTGTCTATACTTCCTAGGGCATATGATTTGTAAAGAGTGAGTGATGGTTGATCTAAATAAGATAAATATAGTTAAGAATTGGACTAGGACCACTTCAGTCTTAGAGATTCACACTTTTGTTGGGTTAACCGATTATTACCATCGGTTTGTGAAGGGGTTTGCTTCTATTTCCTCTAAGTTGACCCGTTTGACTCATAAGGAGGTTTCATTCGAATGGTCTAATAAATGTTAGGAGAGATTCCAAATGCTCAAGAATTTGCTGACCACAAAAGTTATTCTAACTTTTCCCATGAAAGGTAAATATTTTGCAGTTTACTGTGATGCTTTATGTTCTAATTTGGGTGTTTTTATGGTGTAGGTTAAGCTAGTTTCTCTATATTTATAAGTGACTTGACAAGCACCGCTCGGGTCTCTTGCCAGCTTATCGACCAGGGCTTGTTTTGGTATTTCATAATTATTTTATGGTTTAACTTCTTTGTACTTCATTGTTACATGGATGTACCTTTACTTTATGGAAAAAAAAGTCATACTATTTTCAATTATTTACAGTCTATCTAGTAAATAAATACCACCATGTGTTCGGTTATGATCCTACATGTGTATTTTTTTTTTTAAAAAAAAAAAGAGGTCTTGTGTGCAGCTATGCTCCTAGGCAAATCATTTTTCGTAAGCTTAGTGACTAATACAAAATTGTTTTTATCCAAAATTAGATTTAGCCAAACATGAGATAATAAAGCGACCGTGATAGAACCACAGGACTCGGGGGGTGCCTCACACCTTCCCCCGGTTAATAGAATTCCTTACCCAATATTATGTTTCGTAAACTAAAAAATAAAGGGTCATTTCCTTTTTAATTAGGAATTTATAAGGTGACTTGGAACACCCAAAAACTCAATTCCAAGTGGCAACTCCCAAAAAAATAAAATTCTCTTTTACTTTTATTTTTCAAAAAAAAAACCCCCCGTCACATACCAAATAAAGGTAAAGAACAGGTGTGATAAATAGTACTCCCTCCGTCTCATTTTATGTGAGACAGTTTGACTCGGTACGGAGTTTAAAAGAGAAATGAAGACTTTTAAAACTTGTGGTCTAAAATGAATAATAGAAATTTGTGTGCTATAAATCATTTCATTAAGGGTAAAATGGACATTTTAAAATAAATGTTTTATATAATATAGAAATGTTTCATTCTTTTTGGGACTAACTAAAAAGAATGGTAAGTCATAGAAATTGGAAAAGAGCGAGTAATTTTTATTTTTTTTTGTTGAAAATTAGGTTTTTCTTTTCTTTTTTATAATTTATTTTTAATTATTAATGTTAAATAGTACATTCAAATGTCACATGCTTGAGTGTATTACACACACTTTATATGTCACAACCCTAGGCTACACCCTGGACATGGCCGGTACTCGAGAACCATTACTGGTCCCTAAGCGAACCCTCATCCACTACAAGCGGAAGACTAATTCAATCATACATAAGCATCAAATTGAAAGAAACGTTTAAAAATAACTTACTAAATCTCAAAACATTGTTGAATATGCTAAGTATGAATCATAAGTTTAACTAAAACATCCGAAAACTGAAAGACTCTCCAAAATCGTCTATCGATGAAGGCTCTACTATATATAAATTAGTAACAGGAAAAGACCCATGACTACTCAAAATGTTACTAATATTAACAACTCATAAAACTAAAGTCCTCCGAAAGAAAGAAGATCTTACTCAAAAGCTGGCGAGCAGACAAAGTGATCTCAACGGACTCTTTTTGAGGATCCTAAGAACCTGTATATGCATCATTAAAAGATGCAGGTTGAATGACATCAGTACATTAAATGTACGAGTATGTAATATAGTTGAATAAAAAATAACTGAATGAAAGAACTGCAATAGATAAAGATATATACTCAACTGAATGGAAAGAAATAAAGGACTGAAATTACTAAAACTTTACAAAAATACTAACCCATCTCTAAACTCAACATATTAAGTGATATAATAAAAAAACACTTTAAACTCTATTTGGGAGATTCTCTAACTGACAAATATCACTATGAGCTATGTGATGATACAACGTCTCACCCACGCTGCAAAAAATGTCCTATACCTTGTCGGGGTATAGAACACCTCAACTAAGAGGATCCACTAAGCTCTACCTAAAGGTACCTAAAACTCATCTAAAAAATATTATCATGTACCCATGTTGGCATACATGGTTTATGAGAATGTGAACTGTCTGAACTCATCCACATATCGGTGCTTAATACTACTCCCAATAATATATAATCATGCTCAATGGTTAAAAACATACTCTTCCATTGGTTTGAGATAATTGCTCAAACTATCCTCTTAAAAGAGGTAACTGCTCTGAAATATCTCTGAACTTATTAACTCATTTAGAAATCAAAATTTCTCTTTTTCAATGTAAAAACTAATACCTTTGGGAATACTTAGTTTCCTTAAACTCTTACTCAATTCATATTATAAAATTCTTTCTCAAAAATATATCAAAATCATATTGTGATATGATCATTGATGACTCGGGAAGTCATACTGCATAAACATTGATGGTATATCTAGATACCATACTACTTAAACATTAACGGCATACTCGACTGTTATACTAATCATGGTTTAAAAACTCTTTCTCAAATTCATCTTTACTTCCTCAAAAACTCAGTTTAAAACTCAAGTGTTAACTTTAAAAAGCTTTTCAAGATTTATAGCTCAAAATAGGGTTCATGCTGAATTATAGACTTGAACAATCAACTCAAGGATCTCAATAAGCTTATAGAAACTCAATACTCAGAACTCAAGGACTCAAGAACTCCGAACTCAACGATACTTCTCATCTCAAGAATACTCAATTCATAGGGTTCATGCTGAAATCTAAACATGAACGAATCTACTCAAGAATCTTAATGCGTAACATACAACACTTCAATAATTAGGAATAGAATTTCAAAAAGAATCAGGAACTTAAGATCTCAAAATCAACTCATCTCTAGAATACTCAATGTCGCACCCTATTTCGAGCAAGCCGAAACAGTTCACAACATAATACGGCTGCCATTCTGTTTTTTTTTTTGAAAAAATAAATTGTTTTGTTTTAGAGTCGCCACCTAAATTTTAAGGAAAATATTAGGAAAATCATTTTTAAATATGTAAATGTAGACTCTGTTTTGATTTTGCAAAACCAGTGAGATTCTGAGTAAGGGGTTTGGTTACTCGAGGGGAAGGTGTTAAGCATCCCTCAGAGCGTATCCAAAGACAGTCCTTAAACTCAATTTTGGAAAATATGATTAGGAATTTTATTTTTTTTATTTAGTTTTAACAATTAAATGATAAGTTAATTAGTTAGTTTGAGAAAAGTGTAAAATACAGGGTACAACATATATATGTCATATAAATAGATTTAATAGTAGTATTTTATCATATTGTAAAAATAAATAAATGTACTTAAATGTATAATAAATTCATATGTAAAAAAAAATAGTTGTATCATAATAATATTATCCTAAAAATATATAGATGTTGAATTTGCGAAAATCTGTCGTCTTATTAAGACGTGAAAAATAAGATAGTAGTTGGGTGGTAAATATGTAGTAATATGTGATGTATAATTTGAATGAAAATATATAAAATAGAATTTCCTAAAAAGTAAAATAAATAAATAATAATTATACTAAATTTTAAAATATTAGATAGAGTTTGTGATCTAAAATTATGTTTAATATAAAGTATAGTATATACATGTAAGTTGTTGTTTTTTTTTTAAAAAAAAACATCTGAATGTTTATTATTCTATTTACATGTAGAGATAAGTTGACATTTGTAAAAGTGAGATGTAGTAAAATGATATGTATATTCAAGTGTAGGAATTTGTAAATTCTATAAAAAATAAATAAATAACATTTGTAAAAGTGGTAGTAGAGTATAACCAAATAATAGGTCATGTGTAGAGAACAATAAATCTAAAATATAAAATTTATACCTTTATGTGTATGAAATATATATGTATGTACCTTGTATTTGCAACCTGTTGGCATATTTAAAATTTTGAAATAGCATGTTAGGAGATTAGAGTTTAGAAATATTTCATTCAAAAGTAAGAATAGACATTATATTTTATAAAGGGGATGATAAAAAAAATAGGCCAACATTCCTAAAATAATATATTTTGAAAGGGTGATTACTTTAGCCTTATATATCGTTAAAGGTGATTATTTTTTAAAAAAAAACTAATTTCAAATTCATTTGGAAATCCTAACTTATGAGTTTTATTTTTTCCTAGTTAAACACCTAAATGAATATTATCTCACCCTTTTGAACTTCATTTGGACATCTTTTAAAACTATAAGCCCTTCTTTTCAACTTAAGAAACCTAAAAGAATGTTATAAGTAAAAATGCTAACCTATTTTTTTATGAAAATATCTTTGTATCATTTGTTCTAAAGGTGTCTCAATTAATTTCATAAATGAATAATATTAGTTCACGTAAAACAAGCTTCAAAATAAAAGACAAACAATATATCAAAACTTGTAAGTAAAGGTTAGCCAATATATCCAAATAATATAATTAAGACTTGAAAAGAGGAAGACTAAGAAATATTGGACTCCTAATTTGCGAGGCTCCAAGCGTTGCGATGAACCTAATTTGTTGTTGGCCTAATATCTTAGGCTAATAAAGAGTTCCAAAGTAGAAACTCCAGCTCTCCGGTTGTACATGAAATATGAGAAGATAAAAGGAAACAAATTAGAAAACATAAGAAGAGAATAAGAAGTGATAAGAAATAACCATATTCATGTCAGCAAAGCAGTTATAAACATAAGTCATAAAGTTTAGCAACAACATCAAATACAAGTAAGCAATAAATGAATGATGAGCCAAATATTTCACGTGATGAAAAGCTTAACTACATTTAAGAGAGAACATCTAACCTCTCCTATCCTCTCTAAGGAGGTTGGATTGCATCTCCCTTAATCTTTTAGCAAAGAAAAACATAGGTTTGTGACTAGGAATATGCTATCAAATAAAATTCAACTAACTACCTCTGATCACACCAAGAAAGAGCTCGAAGCAGATTCATCAAAGACAAAACAAGTTCAAAGGTCAATTTGATTTAAGCAATTTTTCATAAGAAAGGACGAAGAAGAGAACAGGGAGATATAAAAATGACTTTACACCAAAATAAGTTGTCAAATTCTAATGGGAATCTAAAGACAGAAAATTAATGGTTTTAGGATGCATAAGAGTTGTGGTACAAGCTCTCATTTATCCGAGCCTAGCTCTGGGGAGAATGCTAAAGGGCAACACCAAATGTAAACTATTTCTCATTCAAAGAGGTCCTCGAATGACATTGAGAACCAATGGGTCAGTTAGTTGGAAAATCACACTAACAAGTTTGCGAAATAGGCAAGCAAGGATGACGTTTCCACAAGGACGAACTCTCTTCATATAAAAAAAAAGGGTGGAAACTTTGGAACCTATAGAACTAAACATAACATTTTTTAGATTAAATTCTTGACATGAAAGAGTACATGAGTTGTATCTCAAGTTATGTTCATCTAAATGGGGGGAAACGAAAAAAGAAGTCAACAGTCACATAGTATGTATTTCAAAAATTGGAAAAGAAGATGATATATTAGGTAATTAGAAGCACCTATCGATTTGGGAATTTGGTTAAAAAAAAAAAAGCTATTGCACATTCACATGTTAGGACAAACCCAATGCCCAACACTCAAGAAAAGGAAGACTGATTTTAATTATCTGAAGTGGTTTAGCACATAGTAAATGAGAATAACTTTATCTTTTGAAATACAGACGCATGTATCAAAAAAAGAATTGTTCTTAAACATTCAAACAACAAGAAGAGGCTAGTATAAACAATGGGAAGACTAAAGTCGTAGACTATCAACACAACAGAGAATGAAAAAAAAAAACTAAAGCAACTATTAGAATTTAACCAATATCCGATTCACTGGCCGTAGCTAACAAAATGACTAAACTTATATTAAAAAAAATCAGTCTAGGCTGTTAAGTTTCTTCAAAACCCAAAATATATAATATGATGTACAAACCTATGATCAAAAATCCATACTAGATGATTTATAAAACTGTACATTTTGACTATTATAAATACTTATCATGAAGAGACTGAAGTTGGGAGGAAAATCAGAATGAAGTTAAGAAAAACTCAATGGTTCAAAGATAAACACATACAAGCATATAACAGGCACAATAGATGTTTACGAGTTGTACATGATTTATATTCGCAAAGAACTGTAAGCAAATAGATTTAACTACTAACTTACGAAGATGCAAAATCTAAAGTACATAAATTGGTTTTGTTGAAACTGAAGTCGAAACAGGAAAGTTAAATGCTGAAAAATGGAGGAAATGAGATTACAGACTCTTAACACACATCTTAGAACATGGTATCTTCTTTTCCAGAAATATAGGATGGCAAGACCCTTTTAAAAAAAGATAATTATCAAAACTTTGATAGCACAATTATTTCAACTCAACTGAAGAAGTATAAAATAATTTACCAAAATAGAAAGACAAAGAAGATCTTATCGTATTAGTCATATAAGCATGTATTGAGAAGAAACACACTCGAAAGAACGCATTTGGACTTTAGATTAAACTAAAGAGACCATAGTCTGTAACAAGCTAGCGCACCAAGTCTATTAGCAACTTAGTGACCATGTCTATTATTAATATATGTCAATACGAATGAACTTTGCATTATGCACACAAAAGCCACGGGTAATGCAATTTAAGCACACAAAGAGCTTAAGCGAAGATGCAACTTCTAAGATGATAAGTGAATGAATTCGAATTGAAGGAGAAATGAGCATGCTAAAAAAAAATCATACAAGAGAGAGATCAATTTGATGTAACTCAAATAAAAAAAAAACTAAACTTCACACGTAATGTAGCATAGTAAGATGAAATGGTAGCCACAACCTCAACTTATTTTATTTTTTTCTTTGAAAATATCCAGTAAGAGATAACAATTGTGTCATTTTCATTTTTTTGATAAAAGTTAGTAATAGCTCTACGAATATGGAAAAGACTATTGATTAAAAGTAAAGAGGGGGGACAACTATAAAAATTGATCGTAGAGTCAGCAAGAAAGAAAGTCAATACTTCATCCAACTTACTACGCGGTTGAAATATAATTCGAGGAAGCTTAAAATAAGTAATGCACATAACCAAATTAACATCACATAGAATCTGATTTAACTACAATTATAAATGACTTTCATGAAATCTAGGAAAGAAACTGAAGCAAGAAAGAAATCACAAGAATAATCATCAAAATTTAACTTTGATGTGGACGTGAATCTTAGGTTATACAAAGCAACAAAAGTAAACTCAACTCTGTAAAAAATGCAGCAAATGATTAGTTTTTAAATAGTTCAAATCGACGGGAATACAAATAGGAAATACACGTTCGATTAACATAACTTTCCAATAGAATGTTTTAAGCAAGGTAAAAATATACATCAACCAATCTCAAAGCATAAGCTCATCTCAAAGGTGAAGCAATTATATAAAGGGAAAATTCGTCCTTAGAAGCAAGATTACACAATAAACGAATGTTGATTGATTAAGCAAATGAAAATTCTGACCTACTAACACAATAAAAATCAAACATGTTTTAAGCTATATAGGACGACTAACTTATGAAAATGAGGTTCACCAAAAACAAAAAACAATTATAAACAAAAAAAAACTTACAGCAACCATAACACAAAATGTTTTTCTGTAACTGAAAATGTCAGAGAAGCGAAAAAAGAAGAAGAAGAAGATTACCTTGTGTTGAGCAGCAAACTAAAGCATTGACGTCAAATATTCTAACTTCTAAAATCCTCGAACTTGAATTCAAAACTAAAAATGGAAAGATGAAAGAATATAGAAATTTTCTGAAATCTAATGCTTGAAGTGTCTTATCCCTCCGAATGAGAACTAAAGGGCTGATTTTATAGCCAAATCGCAACCTCCATTTGGCATCAAGAATTCGATTTTTTTAATTCTAGGGAAGCCAAATCTGAAGGAATAATGATGAAGGGGAAGAAAGTTTCTTCCAAGAATCGCCTTTTTCAAACGGATTTGAAAGGGTTTGAGTGATTGATGGGGGTATAGAGCAAGGAACCACCGGAAATTAACATTTTCCGGTAGTCCATAGCCGTTTTCTGACTGAGGCGATGGGAGGGGCGAGGAGCGGCCATAGGGAAGGAGGAAAATGCGTCTGGGAAAGGAAAAATTTCTAGGGAAGGAGAAAGAGTATGGGGGAGACGCCTTCTTTCTGGAAAAAGAAGAGGAAAAGCGTGATTTCGGAAAAAGAAGAGTACAGGGCGGCGTAGGGGTTGTACAATTTTGGGAAGAGATGAAAATGGCCTACTTAATTTGGGTCGTCCGATCATTTGATTGGACGGTTAAGATAAATCAGAAATTAAAAAAAAAGTTTTATATATATATTAAATAATTTTAAAAGCTTAATTACTAGGACCGTTAGATTTAATCGTAGGGTCAAAATTTAAGCTAAACAAGCTCAATCCATGTGCTCGCCTACATGGCACACACGGATTGGCCGTTTTAAAGGGACTTGGATTGCCAAATTTACTCAAATTAAATTCATTAAATTATAACCTCTTTTTTATTAAATAGTCATAATTTGTTAAATTAAAAATAATTATTTTTCAAGACTAGCTTATCTGATAAAATTAGTCACTCTTAAAAATTAAATTAATATAAATTAGTAACTCATTAATTAAATAAGATTTCTAATTTTAATAAATGTACGAAAAAATTTCTATTGCGACAAAATAAAATTATATTTGAACACAACTAGATTCAATTCTTAAGAATGACATTTATTTATTTATTTTAAAATGAGAAAGTAAGTAGTATATATATATTAAATAAATTTATCAAATATAATAAATAATCAAAAATCTCTTCGCATTCCTTAAAAAAATTTCATAACATATATATCCTATTATTATTATTAATATAAAATATGGAGAGCCAAAATTGGGTGTCAACAACTTGCCCCTTTCTTTGTCCATGGAAGAGAGTAAAGAAGACGTGTACAAAGAAATATTGACACAATCCAATTTTAGGCGACCCACCAAAATACACTTTGAGCAGTAACTTGGCAAGGACGTTTATGGAGTTATGGCCGAACTCTTGCTTCCGAGCATCCTACATATCTCAGGTTTCAGGAGAAATCAGGCCACATGTAGTTCGAAAGCATAGCAATTTTTTATTAAAAATTTGCCCCAGTATTGAATTATGATAATACTGAAATCTTTCGGTGGTAAGGTATGAAGATATTAGCATGAATAGAGGGATGAGATACGGTTCTAAAGAAACTTGAATGAGAAATGCTTCGTAGCAATTTCTATTGAAGACCCATGGTAGATAGATGTATTTTCAAAAGAATGCTCAGTGTCGAGTTACAATGAACTGAGACATGAAAGAGCTAAAAGTGAAATTTAAATCTAATCTTCTGAAAATCGAGTTGAGTAAAGTTTTGAAAGTGAATCCTCTACGTAGCTAGTGATGCTTGACATTGCACTAACTTGCCCTAGTTTGCTGCTTAGAGGGAGTTCATCGTTGTAATGCTTTGTCCTGAAAAACATGTAAAAGGGTGAAAAGTACCTGTTGCGGTTCAAAAATTATAAATTGAAGCAGTAATGTAAAGAATAGAGTGTAGATGTTCAAACAACAGTTGACGCCTCTTTTTGTGTTGTGAGTGTGATGTAGGTAAAGTAACTTGTAATGTAGAGGCCCTCGACTGGCGGGGCTTTTGTAATGTAAAAGCATGCATCTGGCTGTGTAAAGATTGTAAGGTAAAGCCTCCGGCTGGCGGGGCTGTTTTAATGTAAAAGCCTGTATTCGGCTATGTAAAGTTTGTAATGTAAGGCCTCCGGCTGGTGGGACTGTTGTAATGTAAACGCCTGTATCCGGCTGTGTAAAGCTTGTAATGTAAAGCCTCCGGCTAGTGGGGCTGTTGTAATGTAATGGCCTGTTTTCGGCTGTGTAAAGTTTGTAATGTAAAGCCTCCGGCTGGCGAGGCTGTTGTAATGTAAAATCCTGTATCCGGCTGTGTAAAGCGTGTAATGTAAAGCCTCCGGCTGGTGGGGCTGTTGTAATGTAAAAGCATGTATCCGGCTGTGTAAAGCTTGTAATGTAAAGCCTCCGGCTGGCGGGGCTGTTGTAATGTAAAAGCCTGTATCCGGCTGTGTAAAGCTTGTAATGTAAATTTAATTGTCGGTGTGTTACAGCATTTCTATGCGTGCTTTCCAACGATCGATGGAGCTTCAGTGACGTCACTACGATGTGGTCTTCCATTGGCGGAGTGTTGCCTCTTTCGCTTATATACAGGCTCCAATTGGTGGAGTTCGGTCAATGTTTGCTATGTACAGCCTCCGATTGGTGGAGTTTAACGATGTTTGCTATGTACAACCTCCGGGTGGCGGAGTTTGACGATATTCTCTGTGTACATCCTCCAGGTGGCGGAGTTTGAAGATGTTTGCTATGTACAGCCTCCAGTTGGTGGAGTTATTTTGACAGAAAATTAAACATCCTATTTTCCTACGAGGGCCCTCTTTTCTTCAGTATTTGATCTAGATCTTGAGCGTACCTGCAAAGATATAAACAAAATATATTTTAGTCATAAGATGCAAGTTGAAGTATTTCCGGGAAATGAAGTAGAGAAAGAGTATTTTGGCTCATGATTGTGAGAAGTCGAATGGTGTTTCTGGTCATGCCCCGAGACTTGATGTTATTTTCTTGATTCTTGTGTTCCTGCACTCAAAGAAAATTTTAGTTTGGGAGGGGGTGTTGATTTGCATCGACTTGCGGATTGAAGCCTTGTCACTAGAATCTTTTGACACCTCGTCCGTACCGCTCATAGCTTCTTAACCTAGAGACTTGGTAGGTGGATGAGTGAAAAAAATATTTTTGAAAAGAATTAGCTTGTTTTTCTAGAAAATAAGTATACTGCGTTTAGATTAGGTATATATATATATATATAGTAATTCTCTAGCGTTTTAGATTATGACGTGTTCCAAAGTCCATTGAGCTTTCCATTTTGTTGACTATATCCAACGTAGGCCTCCTGTAGCTTTTACCCTTCTGATGAAGCTTTCCTTGCTTTTTTGCAGACACTGCAACGATTGATATTCTTTAATATTCTGAGGTTACGCTAACTATGAGGAATGTTTCCTAATGGTATGCAGAGAATTGATCGAGCCTGACTCAGGCTGCCTACGTATCCCCAAAAAGGATTCAGATCGTAACGTAGTTCGAATACAAGTGGGAGAAATAGAAGTATGTAATGCAATGACCGAACTTGACTCAAGCTGCCTACGTATCCAAACGGAATCAGGTTGTAACGTAGTTCAATTACAATAGAAGACTGAAAAATATGAAGGAAAAGTAAGAAACTTGTGATACAATGACCGAGCCTGACTCAAGTTGCCTACATATCCAAGAGGAATCAGGTCAAGACGTAGTGCAACTACTAAAGGAAAGTAAAAAATATGACATTCATTGTAAGAACATCTAACGTAATGACCGGGCCTGACTCAGGCTGCCTACGTATCCAAGCCGAATCAGGTCAGGACGTAGTTCAGATTACCAAAGGAAAGTGAAAAATATGAAATGGAAAGGACCGAATCCGACAAGGATTGCCTACGTATCCCAACGAGGGAATTCAGGTCGAGCGTAGTTCTAAATACATGGAAATGATGATTTTAGGTTTTCTAAGGGAGACCAAATCCGATGTGGGTTGCCTACGTACCCCATCGTGGGAAGTCAGGTCTATACGTAGTTCTGTTACATTGAAAAATGCAAAAGTACACAAAATAAGCGCTAATCTTGAGGTCTTCAGATGTAGTATTTCTTGATGGCGTCTGAATTGATTGGTTTTGTACTCACTATGCCGTCCATTTCTGCAAAGATTATCGCTCGTCCTGAGAGTACTCTATGAATCATGTAGGGTCCTTGCCAATTTGTTGCAAATTTCCCTTTGGCTTCTCTTTGGTGAGGAAAGATCTTCTTCCAATACTAACTGCCCCTGTGTGAACTGTCAAGGTCTAACTTTCTTGTTGAAGGCTTTGGTCATTCTGTTCTGATAGAGTTGTCCATGATAAACCGAGTCCATCCTCTTTTCATCGATGAGCATCAACTGTTCATGCCTGCTACGTATCCATTCTGCATCGTCTAGACCAACCTGTTGGATTATCCTTAAAGATGGGATTTCCACCTCAGCAGGTACTACTGCTTCTGAACCACAAACAAACATATAAAGAGTTGCCCCAGTTGATGTTCTGATTGTGGTGCGATAACCGAGCAAAGCATATGGTAGCTTCTCATGCCATTGCCTATGACTGTCTACTATCTTCCTTAAGATCTTCTTAATATTCTTATTTGCAGCCTCAACTGCTCCATTCATCAGTGGCCGATAAACCGTGGAATTTCGAGGAGCAATCTTGAACCTTTCACAAGTTTCCTTCATAAGATCGTTGTTGAGGTTGGCTGCATTGTCTGTTATGATTGATTCTGGAATTCCAAACCGACAAACTATGTTATTGCGAACAAAGTCGACCCATTTTGTGAAATAATCGATAGCCACCAGGATGAAACGATGTCCATTTGATGCGGGAGGCTCTATGGGTCCAATAACATCCATGCCCCCAAGAGGCAAATGGCCAAGGGGAACCCATCACATTGAGCTCATTCGGTGGAACCCGTATAAAATCTCCATGCACTTGACACTGATGACACTTTTGCACATACCGGATGCTATCTCTCTCCATGGTCATCTAAAAATATCCGGCTCTTAGAATCCTCTTTGCCAAAGTGAACCCATTCATGTGAGGTCCACATGTTCCTGCATGTATTTCTTCCAAAAGCCTTGTCGCTTATGCGGCGTCGACGCACCTCAGCAATCCTAAAGCTGAAGTTCTCCTATACAGGATTTCTCCGTTAAGGAAGAAATGATTAGCCATCCTCCTCAAAGTCCGTTTTTGGTTGCTTGTCGAATTTTGAAGATATTCATGTGCTTCTATCAATCTTCTGATGTCATAGTACCAAGGTTTTCCATCCAGTTCCTTATCTACATGAAAACAGTATGCATGTTGATCATGTATCTCTATATCGATAGGGTCGATGTAATTCTTGTCTAGGTGTTGAATCATCGAGGACAATGTTATCAAAGCATCGACAAACTCTTTTTGAGCTCGAGGGACATGCTTGAACTCAATCCTTGTGAATGTCCTACTCAACTCTTTAATGCAATGTAGATAAGGCAGGATCTTGACATTCTTAGTGGTCCATTCTCCTTGCACCTGGTGAACCAATAAGTCAAAATCTCCTATCACCAAGAGTTCTTTGATGTTCATGTCGATGGCCATCCTGAGTCCAAGAATACAAGATTCATATTCCGCCATGTTGTTGGTACAATAAAACCTAATCTTGGCTGAGATCGGGTAATACTGACCTGTTTCCGAAATTAAGACAACTCCTATTCCAACTCCAATAGAGTTTGATGCTTAATCAAAGAACATTCTTCATCCATCATATGACTCTGATATGTCTTCTCCTACAAACAAACATCTTCAGCAGGGAAGTAGGTCGTGAGTGGCTTGTAATCCTGGTCCACCGGGTTTTGTACGAGGTGATCAGCCAGGGTTTGTCCTTTGATGGTCTTCTGTGTCACATACACAATATCAAACTCGCTCAACAAAATTTGCCACTTCGCCAGTTTACCCGTAGGCATGGGCTTCTGAAAGATGTACTTTAGTGGATCCATTCTTGAGATCAAGTACGTGGTGTATGTAGACTGGTAATGCCTAAATTTTTGCGCAATCCAAGTCAAAGCGCAACATGATCGTTCCAACAACGTGTATCTTGCCTTGTATGGTGTGAACTTCTTCCTTAAATAGTAAATAACTTGCTCTCTTCTACCTGTCTCATCATGCTGCCCTAATACACATCCAAATGCATTATCCATGACAGATAGATACAATAACAAAGGCTTTGCAGGCTCTGGTGGGACCAATACTGGTGGGTTGGACAAGTATTCTTTGATTCTATCGAAAGCCCTTTGGCGTTCCTCTGTCTATTTTGTGGCAGCACCCTTCTTCAGTGACTTGAATATGGGTTCGCAAATCACTGTAGATTGAGCTATGAAACGACTGATGTAATTCAGTCTTCCCAAGAAACTCATCACGTCTTTCCTGGTCTTGGGTGGAGGTAGCTCTTGGATTGCCTTTATCTTTGATGGATTCAACTCTATGCATTTCCTGCTAATGATGAATCCTAATAGTTTTCCTGCGGGTACTCCAAATGCACACTTTGCTGGATTCAACTTCAAATTATACTTATGCAACCTCTCGAAGAACTTTCGTAAGTCATCCAGGTGGTCTGAATTTCTTTTGGATTTGATAACGACATCATCCACGTACACTTCAATTTCCTTGTGGATCATATCATGAAAAAGGGTAGTCATAGCCCTCATGTAGGTTGCACCGACATTTTTGAGACCAAATGGCATTACTCTGTAGCAATACACCCCCTATGGAGTGATAAACCCTGTCTTCTCTGCATCATCTTCATCCATCAGGATTTGGTGATATCCTGCAAAACAATCGACAAATGATTACAACTCATGTTTTGTACAATTATCGATAAGTATATGAATATTTGGAAGAGGGAAATCATCCTTAGGGCTAGCCCTGTTGAGATCTCGATAATCTACACATATTCTGATCTTTCCATCCTTTTTTGGCACAGGCACAATAATGGCTAACCATGTGGGGTAATTTGTGACCCTTACAATGTTCGCCTCAATTTTCTTAGTTACCTCCTCCTTGATCCTTAAGCCCAAATCCGTCTTGAATTTTCTTGTCTTTTGCTTAACAGGTAGACAAGTGATATTAGTCGGTAATTTGTGCGAGACAATATCAGTGCTTAATCCATGCATATCATCATCAGACCAAGCAAATACGTCAACATACTGCTTAAGCAATTGTATGAACTCTTGCTTTCTTTCAGCCTCCAAATGTATGCTGACTCGTGTCTCCTTCACGATTTCCTTATCTCCTAAGTTGACAACCTCTGTTTCATTCATATTGGGTTTCTTCTGAATTTCAACCTGCTCGATCTCATGTGGTAGATTTTCAGGCATCACGCTTTCATCATACTCTTCGTGATCTTGTTCATCATTTTCACCTTGCTCGGTGGATTCATTACATGTCATAACCGTTGAACAAGGATTTTTATTAATACGAGTGCTGAAAAGTGCAAAAGGTAAGTAAAAATAAATAGATATTTAAAATAACTAGATTTTTTAAAAGAAAATAAAGACTTTTATTTCAAAGCATTCTAGCTTTTAGAAGAGGCAAGCAAGAAAAGATTGGGCATGATTCAAGCCTCAATTTGATCATGCGAATTTTTTAAAATTAAGACTATTTTTCCACACTACCAGGACTCTAGTTGAAATAGGGATGGGCTGGTGGTCCAATTCTGCAAGATTTCTCCAGGTTTGGTATCACGAATGGTCAACTTGTTGAGATTTATCCCTTCCTCTTCTCCAGCCATGGCCACGAACAGATTGCCTTATCCTTCTACGATGTCATCAACGACAGCTTGATCTGGAATCAAATCTTGTTCTGGTACAAAGATTGTATCGCTTGACCCGTGACAGTCTCTTCCCAAGGCAAGCTCATATCCAAGCCTGTTGGTGTTTCTCTGATTCTTCAGATGGATTGGCTCAACTATACCATTGGACTTAGGTCCAAGTCCATTCTTAGGCTGATATCCATACTTCAACATCTCTGACGCAACCATTTTCGCTGCACTTGACAACTTTGTATTACCTACCTCTACTTCCTCACTGACCCTTATAGCTTGCATAATTTCCAAACTTTGAAAGGTGGCTCCGTCTAACTCGTCGGTGACTGGGATAGAATTAACAGAATGAATGGGGTGACTAAGCTCTTCATGGACAGGAACTTCTGTGCGACCCCACTCAAACTTTACACATTGATGAAGAGTGGAAGGAACCACTTTTGCCATATGAACCCATGGTCTTCCCAACAACAAGTTGTAGTTGGACGATACATCCACCACTTGAATTAGAATGGGAAATTCAACCGGCCCCACATGTAATGTGAGATAGATCTCTCCGATGACACTTCTTTGCGCTCCATCAAAAGCCCTAACTTTCACACGACTTTCCCTTATCTCTCCCATATTAACGCCTAAATCTCTCAAAGTGGTGAAAGAACAGATGTTGCATCCAGAGCCACCATCAATTAAAACTCGATTCACAATCTTATCACAACATTTGACTACGATGTGAAGCGCTTTGTTGTGCCCAGCCCCTTCTGCGGGCAACTTATCATCGTGGAAACAAATCTTGTTAGCTTCCACTCTTCTTCCAATCGTTGTAGCTAAGGTCTCACTTGTGGTATCTTTTGGAATTATCACTCTACTTAACACCTCCATCAAAGCATTCCTATGAGCTTCAGAACTCATAAGCAGAGACCAAATGGATATGTGGACTTGCGTCTTCTTCAGCTGTTCTTCAACCGAATAGTCTTTAGACTGCATCTTCTTCCAAAACTCTGTGGCTTCAGCATCGGTAACATTCTTATTTGGATTCTGTTCTTTTACGAGAACTCTTTGAATTAGGTCCTCTGGGGCATAACACCTCCCCGACCTAGTCATCCCTTGAGCCACGACAGTGTCGATCATCTTGCCATTGGCACTTGCTCGATAGTCCTAAGGGACTGCTTTGGTGTCATACTCGGGCTTCTTAGCAACTAAAGTAGTCACCACAACTCTTGGGAGATATGTTTGGACAGTCAGAGGTTCCCTTAGTTGAACAGTGATAACAGGTTGCGCCGAAGATGTCATGGCATCTGCTTCATCTATGTTTGGATAGTCGGGGGTCCCATATTCGTCATCCAGAGTAACCATGTTGACTTCCCGATTCTCATGGTTTGGCAAGGGATTGTTGTTCACATTAGGAGGTGCTGGAGTGCATTTGATTACTCCTATCCTGATCAAAGACTCGATCTGGTTCTTCAAACCATAACAATCTTTTGTGTCGTGTCCCTGGACTCTTGAGTGGTAAGCACATCGCTTGTTCCCATCAAATTACGAGGGATTGGATCAAGAAGTTTTCATTTAACTAGTTGCAGTACTCCCGCTATCCTCAACCCCTCAAACAATTGAGCATAGGGTTTAGCAATCGGTGTGTAAGCGCGAGCATTTCTAGCTTCAGGATTTGGACGTGGTCTCGGTGCATATGCTGGTCTATTTTGGTGAATTGGTGCTTGGACACGGACATATGGTCTTGGAGGGTTTTGGTATGCTGGTGCTCGGGGTGGATTATAGTGTGGTTGGGTATTATACACTAGGACATATGAAGTATGCGCAGCGATTTGGGGATTATTGTGGTATCGGTGAGATGGTCCTCCTGGTTGGTAAGTGACAGCTGAAACATCCTCTCTTTTCTTTTTGATGCCGCCAATGGAACCCGATTGTATAGCCCTACTTGCAGCTTGCAATGCGACCATAGACTGAATCCTCCCAGATTTAACACCCTCCTCTATAAAGTCTCCCATCTTGACCAATTGTGCAAAATTCTGACCCATCATTGACATCATCTTGTCAAAGTAGATACCTTTTTGAGCTCGAATAAAGTACTTCGAGAGCTCACTCTCATCCAGTAGTGGTTGCACCCTCGCGGCCTCAGTTATCCAACATCGTGCATATTCCTGGATATTCTCAGATGGCTTCTTCTGTATATTGGCCAATGAGAATCTGTCAGCAGTGATTTCAGTATTGAATCTGAAACGAGTCATGAAGTCCTCGGCCATTTCCTTCCAGTCACGCCATTTGCGAGGGTCTTAGCTGGTATACCAGGTTAATGCTTCTCCAGACAGACTCCGAATGAACAACTTCATCCTCAACTTCTCATTTCTCCCTACACCGACTAACTTGTCACAGTATGCCCTTAAATGTGCATGAGGGTCACCCTTTTCCATCGAACATGTCAAACTTCAGTGGTTTGTACCCTACCGGCATGTCAATGTCTGGATGGATGCACAAGTCATCATAACCCAGACTCTCTGCCCCTCTAGTGACTTGTAAGCTTTTCAATGCTTTTCTCAGACCCTGAAGCTGGGCATTTATCGATGCATCTTCTTTCAACCGAGCATCTTTCTCCATTTCTTCATATTGATCGACCTTGTATGGGACATTAACCACAGCTGGCATAGTGAAGGTAGGAGCCCCAGCGGCATATACGGGTGGAACAAGTGGCTCATAGGGAGCGGCGACATGTGCCCCAAGTATTTGCTGCATTGTAGGTATGGTAGGGTCGCGATTAGAAAGGTCAGGAACGGTCCTGATTGTGGTTGGTGAAGCTGGTGGAACTTGATCGTGAGTAGGAGCTCATTGAGTTTGTTCTGGCTGATTTGGCAAGTCATCTTTTGCGAAGTAGATAGGCATCTTGAAAGTAGGGAAAGTGGTAGCCGACAGTTTGGCCATGTCTCGCACTTGACGCAATTCTTCCCTCAAGATCTTTAGTTCTTGTTCCATGTGAGCCATTTTCTCCTCATTTTGAATATTAGCTATACTTCGAGAAATTTCAGGATTCTCAATAGATACTATTATGTTTGCGGCAGCGTTGAACTCGTCTTTACCACTCATTTTTCCCTTTGATCGAAGGTTGTATCGTGAGTCAGCCTGTTTGCAAGTCGACACAAATCAACGTACTTTTGGGGATAAATAAAGAAAGGAAAACAAAGAAAAAGAAAACTATGTTAGTTTAGGAAATATGGAAAGCTGTAACAAATAAGTAGATGTAACACATATATACGCCAATTCGGCGACATTCAAACCGCGTCCTAATATAGAACCTCTTTTTGCCTGAGGTAGGCCTATGTTGCAATTAGTTTGATAATAAATGATCCATTTAAACAAATTTTAGATTTGAAGCAAACATAACTTTATTGATTACATAGTTTGGCTATTACAACGATGTAGGTGCTCGGAAGCCTAAGAAATGAAAGTACAAGGATGGCCATAGGGCATACAAGAGGGATAGACCACATGGCACTTTAAAGAGCTTATGAGGAAATTCGAAGAAAAAAGATGATCTACGGCTAGATTGGAGCATCATCATCATCATCGTCCACATCATAGTAAAGACCCGGGTGATACTCTGGAGACTCTTCAGGGCCATGCTCGGATGATATGTCTATAACCCCTCCATCTCTTGGGTCATAGAACTTAGAACCCATCTCAGAAACCTCCATGTGATCTTCCCACACTTCTTCTTCTGGGTCCTCTTATAGGTTTTCTTCAGGATCCTCTTCTGGATCTTCTTCTGGGTCCTCTTCAGGATCCTCTTCTAGGTCTTCTTCTGGGTCTTCTTCCTGGATTAACTAATCGACGGATCCCAGAACCATCTGATTGTACATGGGTGTAGTGAACCCCATGCGAAGAAGCACCGATTCTCTGATCCAATCAATTTGTTGTCTGTCTACAAACCTCCAATGTCCGTGTACGCTTGGACGAGCCATATGGCTCACGGTATTCCGCCAAGCGTAATACTCTGGAGTACACCATCTTTCTTCTCCTATTTCTAAATTGATTATGGATTCCCACTCAGTTTGCATATTTCTTATATGTTCCAGTGAGACTAAAGTGAATGCATCTTTATGTGATCCCATTATTGACCATAACGGAATGTCTTGGATAACTCCAAACTGCCGCATAACTCGAAGAGGTGCATATGGTTGGATGCCTCTGAGCCCAATTAACTCGATAAAGAAAAAATATCGAGTCCTTGCAAACGCCATTATTGTTACCCAAGAGAACTTTCATTGGATGGCGTCTCCCATGAGGTTGTTAAAAAATGTGCGCCATTCTTCCCTTCCCGTTGGCGCACCCACCCAATTTTAGATACGGTCTTCGTGGCTTTCGATCTTGTTAGGAGCACCTATGTAGTAATCCATTTGTGGATCACGTCGGTAGAAATGTTCCCTTGCCCAAATCTGTAGCAATATGTTGCATCCTCAGAAGAAATCGTGTCCCCTAATGTAGGTTGTCATTGAACGAAGAACTTCGGAGAGGATCATAGGCACCAAAGTAAATCTTTGTGGATCGTTGAAGATGCTTATAACCATCGGCAATATGTTGATGTCGATAGAATTGGACCTTATCGGGAACACCATAACTCCTAAAAAAAGCCATAACGAATACTCTTGGCCTCATATGCTCCCATGCTCCGCGAGTACATTCAAATTCACATTGATATTCATAGTAACCTTCCGAATGCCCAAACCTCTGGAAGAGATAGTCTAACTCGATGTGTCCGCCGTCTACATATCTCAATGACCGAAATATGTGTAGATCCAAGAGACTTAGAAAGTCACCTGTATAGATAGTTGAGGGGATCACTAGCAGCCTCCCTCTAATCGGTAGTTCGATAAGACTACTGAACTCCTCTAGTGTAGGAGTGATTTCAAAATCTAGGAATTTGAAGGTTACAGTGCTCGGTTCCCAAAACCCCATTAGCTGAGTGACAAATATTTTATCGCATTGTGTCCCCAGAAGCGACAATAATGCTACTAGGTGCCCTTGATTCTCTGCCCCGTGTATCCTGTGGATATTTTGCCACCAATTTTGTAGAATGTGGGGCGCTGAAACGACCATTTGGATATCCGGCAAGTCTTGGTTGAGGTTCATCTGAAAAGAGGGCAAAGGGTGTAATGAGTTTATTTGCTCCAAATCGTCAAGTGTTTAAGTTTGGATAATTTATATCAATTTCACACAAAGTTCATGTCGTTGAGTTTTAAAGAAGAAACTCATTGACATTTGGATAGTTTCCTAAATGCAACGACAATACTGTATATTGTCTTGCTTAAGGCTATGCAATATGACCTATTTTTTAAGAGTAAGATTTTTTTCTATATGATTGAGAGTGGGACTGAGTAATTGTGATAAGGTGCACTATATTAATTGCACCAACTCTGAAAGTAAGGAATCCAAAGAGAGTTTCGGAGGAGTGCAGGAACATCCCTCGTGTGTATAGTGTGTTCGTGTACGGCCAAGACTCGATAGAATGTGCAAATTACAAGGTAGGGAAAGCAGTAACAAGTAGTGTTTTAAAACAAATAAGAAACATAAGTTTGGATTTCACCTGCGACCTTTCAATCAAAGCAGTATATAAAAAGCAAGCTGAAAAAAAAACACGTAATCACAAATGTTGTTCCTAAATTGAGTTTTCTAAGGTTAAAACTTAAGTAAGGTCCCCAACAGAGTCGCCAAGCTGTCGCACCCTATTTCGAACAAGCCAAAACAGTTCACAACATAATACGGCTGCCACTCTATTGTTTTTTTTTGAAAAAATAAGTTGTTTGGTTTTAGACTCGCCACCTAAATTTTAAGGAAAATATTAGGAAAATCATTTCTAAATATGTAAATGTAGACTCGATTTTGATTTTGCAAAAACAGTGAGATTCTGAGTAAGGGTTTTGGTTACTCGAGAGGAAAGTGTAAAAGCATCTCTCAGAGCCTATCTAAAGACAGTCCTTAAACTCAATTTAGGAAAATATGATTAGGAAAACTTTTTTATTTATTTAATTTAATTAATTAAATGATAAGTTAATTAGTTAGTTTGAGAAAAGTGTAAAATACAGGGTACAACATATATATGTCTTATAAATAAATTTAATAGTAGTATTTTATCATATTGTAAAAATAAATAAATGTACTTAAATGTATAATAAATTCATATGTAAAAAAAATAGTTGTATCATAATAAAATTATCCTAAGAATATATAGAAGTTGAATTTGCGAAAATCTGTCGTCTTATTAAGACGTGAAAAATAAGATAGTAGTTGGGTGGGTGGTAAATATGTAGTAATAAGTGATGTGTAATTTGAATGAAAATATATAAAATAGAATTTCCTAAAAAGTAAAATAAATAAATAATAATTATACTAACTGTTAAAATATTAGATAGAGTTTGTGATCTAAAATTATGTTTAATATAAAGTATAGTATATACATGTAAGTTGTTTTTTTAAAAAATAAAAAAAACACGTGAATGTTTATTATTCTATTTACATGTAGAGATAAGTTGACATTTGTAAAAGTGAGATGTAGTAAAATTATATGTATATTCAAGTGTAGGAATTTATAAATTCTATAAAAAATAAATAAATAACATTTGTAAAAGTGGTAGTAGAGTATAACCAAATAATAGGTCATGTGTAGAGATTAATAAATCTAAAATATAAAATTTATACCTTTATGTGTATGAAATATATATGTATGTACCTTGTATTTGCAACCAGTTGGCATATTTAAAAATTTGAAATAGCATGTTAGGCGATTAGAGTTTAGAAATATTTCATTCAAAAGTAAGAATAGACATTATATTTTATAAAGGGGATGATAAAAAAATAGGCCAACTTTCCTAAAAGAATATATTTTGACAGGGTGATTATTTTAGCCTTATATATCGTTAAAGGTGATTATTTTAAAAAAAAAAAACTAATTTCAAATTCATTTGGAAATCCTAACTTATGAGTTTTATTTTTTCCTAGTTAAACACCTAAATGAATATTATTTCACCCTTTTGAACTTCATTTGGACATCTTTTAAAACTATAAGCCATTCTTTTCAACTTAAGAAGCCTAAAAGAATGTTATAAGTAAAACTGCTAACCTATTTTTTAAGAAAATATCTTTGTATCATTTGTTCTAAAGGTGTCTCAACTAATTTCATAAACGAATAATATCAGTTCATGTAAAACAAGCTTCAAAATAAAAGACAAACAATAAATCAAAACTTGTAAGTAAAGGTTAGCCAATATATCCAAATAATATAATTAAGACTCGAAAAGAGGAAGACTAAGAAATATTGGACTCCTAATTTGCGAGGCTCCAAGTGTTGCGATGATCCTAATTTGCTGTTGGCCTAATATCTTAGGCCAATAACGAGTTCCAAAGTAGAAACAACAGCTCTCCGGTTGTAAATGAAATATGAGAAGATAAAAGGAAACAAATTAGAAAACATAAGAAGAGAATAAGAAGTGATTAGGAATAACCATAATCATGTCAGCAAAGTAGTTATAAACATAAGTCATAAAGTTTAGCAACAACATTAAATACAAGTAAGCAATAAATGAATGATGAGCCAAATATTTCACGTGATGAAAAAAATTAACTACATTTAAGAGAGAACATCTAACCTCTCCTATCCTCTCTAAGGAGGTTGGATTGCATCTCCCTTAATCTTTTAGCAAAAAAAAAAAACATAACTTTCTGACTAGGAATATACTATCAAATAAAATTCAACTAACTACCTTTGATCACACCAAGAAAGAGCTCGAAGCAGAATCATCAAAGACAAAACAAGTTCAAAACTCAATTTGATTTAAACAATATTTTATAAGAAATGACAAAGAAGAGAACAGGGAGATATAAAAATGACTTTACACCAAAATAAGTTATCAAATTCTAATGGGAATCTAAAGACAGAAAATTAATGGTTTTAGGATGCATAAGAGTTGTGATACAAGCTCTCATTTATCCGAGCCTAGCTCTTTGGAGATTGCTAAAGGGAAACACCGAACGTAAGCTATATCTCATTCAAACAGGTCCTCGAATGACATTGAGAACCAATGGGTCAGTTAGTTGGAAAATCACACTAATAAGTTTGCGAAATAGGCAAGCAAGGATGACGTTTCCACAAGGACGGACTGTCGTCATATAAAAAAAGGGTGGAAACTTTGGAACCTATAGAGAACTAAACATAACATTTTTTAGATTAGATTCTTGACATGAAAGAGTACATGAATTGTATCTCGAGTTATGTTCATCTAAAGGGGGGGCAACGAAAAAAGTAGTCAACAGTCACGTAGTATGTATTTCAAAAAATGGAAAATAAGATGATATATTAGGTAATTAGGAGCACCTATCGATTTGGGAATTTGGTTAAAAAAAAAAAAAGAACTATTGCACATTCACATGTTAGGACAAACCCAATGCTCAACACTCAAGCAAAAGAAAGACTGATTTTAATTATCTGAAGTGTTTTAGCACATAGTAAATGAGAATAACTTTATCTTTTGAAATACAGACGCATGTATCAAAAAAAGAATTGTTCTTAAACATTCAAACAACAAGAAGAGGCTAGTATAAACAATGGAAAGACTACAACAGTAGACTATCGACACAATATATAATGAAAACAAAAAACTGAAGCAACTATTAGAATTTAACCGAGATCTGATTCACTGGCCGTAGCTAACAAAATGACTGAACTTATATTAAAAAAATAAGTCTAGGCTGTTAAGTTTCTTCAAAACCGAAAATATATAATATGATGTACAAACCTATGATCAAAAACCCATACTAGATGATTTATAAAACTGTACATTTTGACTATTACAAATACTTATCATGAAGAGACTGAAGTTGGGAGCAAAATCAGAATGAAGTTAAGAAAAACTCAATAGTTCAAAGATAAACACATACAAGCATATAACAGGCACAATAGATGTTTACGAGCTGTACATGATTTATATTTGCAAAGAACTGTAAGCAAATAGATTTAACTACTAACTTACGAAGATGCAAAATCTAAAGTACATAAATTGTTTTTGTTGAAACTGAAGTCGAAACAGGAAAGTTAAATGCTGAAAAATGGAGGAAAGGAGATTACAGACTCTTAACACACATCTTAGAACATGGTATCTTCTTTTCCAGAAAGATAGGATGGCAAGCCCCTTTTAAAAAAAGATAATGATCAAAACTTTGATAACACAATTATTTCAACTCAACTGAAGAAGTCTAAAATAATTTACCAAAATAGAAAGACAAAGAAGATCTTATCGTATTAGTCATATCAGCATGTATTGAGAAGAAACACACTTGAAAGAACGCATTTGGACTTTAGATTAAACTAAAGAGACCATAGTCTGTAACAAGCTAGCGCACCAAGTCTATTAGCAACTTAATGACCATGTCTACTATTAATATATGTCAATACGAATGAGCTTTGCATTATGCACACAAAAGGCAAGGGTAATGCAATTTAAGCACACAAAGAGCTTAAGCGAAGATGCAACTTCTAAGACGGTAAGTGAATGAGTTCGAATTGAAGGAGAAATGAGCATGCTAAAAAAAATAATACAAGAGAGAGATCAATTTGATGTAACTCAAATAAAATAAAATTTAAAACTAAACTTCACACTTAATGTAGCATAGTAAGATTAAATGGTAGCCACAACCTCAACTTATTTTATATTTTGCTATCCAGTAAGAGATAACAATTGTGTCATTTTCATTTTTTTGATAAAAGTTAGTAATAGCTCTATGAATATGGAAAAGACTATTGATTAAAAGTAAAGAGGGGGGACAACTATAAAAATTGATTGTAGATTCAACAAGAAAGAAAGTTAATGCTTCATCCAACTTACTACGAGGTTGAAATATAATTCGAGCAAGCTTAAAATAAGTAATGCACATAACCAAATTAACATCACATAGAATCTAATTTAACTACAATTATAAATGACTTTCATGAAATCTAGGAAAGAAACTTAAGTAAGAAAGAAAACACAAGAATAATCATCAAAATTTAACTTTGATGTGGACGTGAATCTTAGGTTATACAAAGCAACGAAAGTAAACTCAACTCTGTACAAATTACAGCAAATGATCAGTTTTTATATAGTTCAAATCGACGGGAATACAAATAGGAAATACACATTCGATTAACATAACTTTCCAATAGAATGTTTTAAGCGAGTGAAAATATACATCAACCAATCTCAAAACATAAGCTCATCTCAAAGGTGAAGCAATTATATAAAGGGAAAATTCGCCCTTAGAAGGAAGATTACATAATAAACGAATGTTGATTGATTAAGCAAACGAAAATTTCAAATTTTTTAATTCTAGGGAAGCCAAATTTGAAGGAATAATGATGAAGGGGAAAAAAGTTTTTTCCAAGAATCGCCTTTTTCAGACGGATTTGAAAGGGGTTGAGTAATTGATGGGGGTATAGAGCAAGGAACCACCGGAAATTAACATTTTCCGGTAGTCCATAGACGTTTTCTGACTGAGGCGATGGGAGGGGCGAGGAGCGGCCATAGGGAAGGAGGAAAACGCGTCTGGGAAAGCAAAAATTTCCGGAGAAGGAGAAAGAGTACGGGGGAGACGCGTTCTTTCTGGAGAAAGAAGAGGAAAAAAGTGATTTCGGAAAAAGAAGAGTACAGGGTGGCGTAGGGGTTGTACAATTTTGGGAAAAGATGAAAATATCCTATTTAATTCGGGTCGTCCGATCATTTGATCGGACGGTTAAGATAAATCAGAAATTAAAAAAAAAGTTTTATATATATATTAAATAATTTTAAAAGCTTAATTACTAGGACCGTTAGATTTAATCGTAGGGTCAAGATTTAAGCTAAAGAAGCTCAATCCATGTGCTCGCCTAAATGGCACACACGGATTGGCCGGTTTAAAGGGAATTGCTAAATTTACTCAAATTAAATTCATTTAAATTATAACCTCTTCTTTATTAAATAGTCATAATTTGTTAAATTAAAAATAATTATTTTTCAAGACTAGGTTATCTGATAAAATCAGTCACTCTTAAAAATTAAATTAATATATATAAATTAGTAACTCATTAATTAAATAAGCTTTCTCATTTTAATAAATGTACGAAAAAATATCTATTGGGACAAAATAAAATTATATTTGAACACAACTAGATTCAATTCTTAAGAATGACATTTATTTATTTATTTTAAAATGAGAAAGTAAATAGTGTTATATATATATATATATATATATTTAATTTTTATAAGAAATAACATTTACGAAATAAATTTATCAAATATAATAAATAATCAAAAATCTCTTCGCATTCCTAAAAAAAATTCATAACATATATATCCTATTATTATTATTAATATAAAATGTGGAGAGCCAAAATTGGGTGTCAATACTCAAATCTGGGGATAGAAACCTAGATTACTCTTTTTACTAATTTGAAAGTAGATGTAGGGCGTGAGGACGAACTAGTCCAACACTATGATAGCCTTACATACCTGGAAGAGCAAGGTTCTTGAACAATCTTTAAGAATCTTGAAGAAGAACTTGATTAGAAGCCTTGAAATCCTAGCTTGAAGGAGAAAAATCAGGAAAACCATTCTTGTTATTTCTTGAATTAGTTTCTTGAAATTCTATGGCCAAGAATTAGGATTCTCATTAATGATTCATAATTGTATGAATAAAATTGAGTTGGAAAGAACGGAATTCTTTTAGAAAGACTTTTCTTGAAGAAGAATCTTTAAAAAAATTGAAAGAATCGTGAATACAGTCTTCTACTTTTATTTTTCCCTTAGGGTTTTATCTTAGGGTTTGAGAGAGAACAGAATGGGGGATTAAAAGATAAAATTCTGATTGGTTTTTATCTTAAATTAGTCAAGAAATTTATTTAGGGTTTTCTTAGATGTATAAAGATAAAAACGACCTTTAATTTGATAGGTTATGGTTCATGTAACTCTTTATATTCTAAGAGATATGGTCATTTGAAGTTGACCCAAGTAGAATCTTATAGAAAAAATTAATCGGTAAGGAAACTTTCAACTCAACATTGTGCTAGAAGATTCTAGTTACCTTAATTCATATCCAAATTCATTCTCACACTAACACTCTGTTTGGATCATTGTTGTCCATTGCTCCATAATATATTGTATTGTATTGTACTCTATTGTACTGTATTGTATGGTAGATACAATGTTTGGCTAGACTGTATTGTTTGTTTTTGTTTAATAACATTTTTATTGTTTCGTTTGACTGTATCGTATTGTATTGTAATTTATAAATTTACTAAAATATCCTTAATTATTCTAGGGTAGGAGGTTTGGCTAGAATTAAATAATATAAGGTAAATGGTAAAATAATATTATGAAATATTATGTAAAGATATAATGGAAAAAAAAATTACGTAACAATGGAAACACAGCAAATTGGTTGTTCCATAAAATGGGGTTTTTCATTGTTACGTAACAACGGAATTTAACAATACAATACAATACATTTTAAGTAACAATCAAAACAAACATTGTAGGTGTAGTAACGATACAATACAATACAATGGGTAACAATGATCCAAACAGAGTGTAAACAATTGACCTTACCACCTAAGAAAATTAAGAGTCACTTAGTATGACCTTATATGCAATTCAAGAATGGTAAGTGTTATGACCCGATTTCGAAAACTAAGGTTTCAAAACCATTCCGCAACTTTGGCAATTTTATTAATTTTGGAAAAATTGCAATTTGGAAGTCGCCACTTAATTTTTTAGGAAAAATTAAGAAAACCATTTAAAAGGGGATTTTTTAAAGAAAAAACATTTTAAATAAAATCAAAGTCGGGTAAGGGTTCAACTAATTCTCTAAGGAAGGGTTTAGGCATCTTAGAGAATCTGCTAACACGCGGTTTACCAACGGATTTAAAAGTTGGCTAATTTTAAAAAGAAAACTTAAGATTACTTGTGAAAATTTTTGTTTTAAAATAGCAAAAAGTCTTTCAATACTTATACACTAATCTTATTCCAAGTAATGAAATAAGTCAAATGGTAAAGTGTCAAAACAATAATTTTAACTTAACATTTTATCCGAGTTGAGATTTTGAACTAAATGGCTAGCTCAATCTCATCAACGTGGATTCAAAGCTAATTACTAACTATGAAAGAATATGGATAATTCTCAAGTTAGTCATAAAGCTTAGATTGCCTAACTTAAAAGAGTTTAAAAATTGAATACTTAAAGATGACGAAATAGAAAGCCATTAAAAACCTCCAAAGGATTCATCCAAGTTAGGAAAAACAAAAACATTAGGGGTCATCTAAATAATAACAAAGAAAATGGGCAAACAAGAGTGAATAATCCGGACTTCCAGTTTCCCTATGCTGTCGAGATTGCCGTAATCTGCTGAACATTGGACTTTTATTTTTTAAAGTCCAAAAACTTCAAATTTTCAGCCCTTTGGGGCTGCTGCTGCTTCAGTCGAATTGGATTCTTTTATGTCCAAATTTTCCAACTTTCAGCCTTTGGGAGTGTTGTAACTCTGCTATTGAACTGCTGCCAATGATTTGAAATTTAACCCGATGATATTAGCTTCCCTGTCACGACTTGATAGAAGTTGACTCAAAGAGAGGAGAATGCAAGGGAGCGAGGAGTCCAAGGACTCGAGGGGAAAGTATTCATGCACCAAGAAAAAGAGAGAAAGATTAACAACATTATTAAGATGATATTAAATCAAAGCTTAAAACAATCAATCAACATATGAGAAGTCTGGCTATGCAAACAATGTCATGTAGGCTCCAAAAATCTAAGTGACATACTTATTAACTACTGAAATTATACTGAACAATTGACTATAATTATCTATCAGCGAAATAAAATAAAGATAGAGATTTTCCAGATTTTAGTTTAGACTTGATATCCCGCAAATATGAACTAAAGAAAGAACTACATCAAGTAAGTATAAACTCATTGCTTAAGGGAACAAGCTAATGTCAACACGAATTTAATTTAAAACATGACACAAATGACCATATTTAAACACAACAATTAAGAAATCTACCAAAAGCAGTAACACGAGGGTTAAATTTAAACAGAATCCTATCAAGAGTTATCGAACTAGAATTACAACAAAGAATATCTAAGAGTATTCAAGGATAGCACTAGTAAGATTTATGTCATTTTGAGATTAGATTAACAACAAACTGTTAAAGAAAAAAAAAGTTGATATCTTTGCACCTACGATCAGTAAATGAACAGGGGAACACATTTGTAATCGAAAATGCTTGAACGACATACCATTTCATAAGCAGTTCGCAATTAGTGTAAGCAAAACAACAATGACAATATGCAGCCACAACTTAAAATAAAGCAGCAACTAAACAAAGCCTTCTTAATCCATTTTGCTATCAAGTAACCTCATACTAAATACAACTTTGATCAAACCAATAAGGAACTTGAAACAGATTCATACAAGTATCACGCTAAGCCAAAACCCAACACTACTCAGTGTACGAAACTCAAATCTCTTTTTAGATTTTAAGTTTAAACATCTGGTAGGACTGTGAATGAACAAGGCAACATAACACGAAAATCACATAAGACTAAATGACATGTATTAACTTAATTATGTTGAAGGTAGCGGAAATAACAGATCCTCGCGAGGACTTCAAAGTACTTCAGGCTGACATGCTGAGTTCTTTAAACTGACAAGAAAATTATCAAAATAAGGGAAGAACAAGCTCTACCATTTCAGAAAATGAGCAAACCAATAAAAAATCACGATTACAAGACATATGAACTCTCTCTCAAATAGAACAACGGATATGTAACATCCAAATTTAAACTAATAATCAGCAAATAGGACAAAATCCAAACCAAGCCAATGTACGCAATTTAGGATCTGTAGCTCAAAGGATTGACATGAGGATCTAAGGGATTTAGGAGCAACCAAAGAGAAGTTAAACTAAAACTCAACTTCGTCTAGAGCTCAACTAAACTTAGGATCAACTCATGATTCCCAAACAAATAATATCCTTAACACAAGAAGCAAGCAAGGTACCCACATTGTGAAAAGGGAACTGGATGGAATGTAAACAAGGGAAGGAATGCATAATACTCTACTGATATGCGAAATCCAAAGGTATACATACAGCCCAAACATGTAAATGAATGTTTAACCACATAAAAAGATTAGATAAAAGGGAAGAGCATTTCACTGATCATGAATGGGAATGTACAACTCCATATTTCAGATTTTGTTACCACTTAGATAAGTGAATCAATCAAAAGAAAACTAGGTACTTCAAGAGATTTCCAAATCAAAATAAATGCAAGTTACAGACTCCGAACTAACAACTAGGAATGGTTGAATACAAAAAAAAATCACAACTCTAACTGCATTCAACACTGATTAAACTTATCTTAAGACAATAGAAAATGCTGAAATTAAATTAACTGAGAGGAAGGCTTGGTCATCTCACATATAAATTAGTCGAATTCAAAGATAAGCAATTTTACAACTTTTTAAGCTACTGAAAACATATTTAAACAGCTAATGCCAAACAAAATTTCAATGAATAAGACATAATTAAGAGCCAACGAAAATGTTGAAATAAAGAAAAGATTACCTAGTAGGGGGCAGCGAACTGGACGGCGAGTTTGACGGAGACGATTCCACTTCTTTCAACTCGAGCAATCACAAAATTTTAAACTACTAAGACGAGAATTCCAAAACCTTTTTAGGGGTACTCTTAGGTTTCAAAACGCCACTATGAACAGCGGAAGGGAGGAGTTTATCTAGGATAACTTTTGGGTCGAAATTGAGGGGGGAAACAATGTGGGAATTTGGCATTTTTTCAAAATTCTTAAGCAGATAAAGATTGCCAACTAGGTAGTGTACAAATTCGTACCAATTTTGAACGAAAATTGGCAAAAGGAAAGGAAAATGAGAGGATAATGTTGCTGGGAACGTTCTGGAAACCTCCAGTTGTCCTTGAGCTCGTGCTAGGCACGCTTAAAGATACTAATTGAAGGAGAAAAGGGAAATTGAAGAGGAAAAAATTTGGGAATGGGTTCGTTCTTTTCTGGGTGAACGTTGCTGGAGTCGAGCGTACTGCGCATCCTGTTGGAATGAAGAAGAACAAAATGGGTTTGGGTATTTTAGAAGAAGACTGGACTGGGTCAAAGAATGTGGGCCAAATATATTTGTGATCTCCAGGTCCACATGAGTCTTTAAAGGGATGATTGGAGGACTAGGTCCTTTCACCGTATTTCAATTAAATCGCATGTGAAATAAATTTTAATTAATTATTAAGCTTCTTAAATTTTACAATGTAAAATGATCATTTAACATAGCAATTAAAATTATTTGGAAATAAGAAGAGTAGTTATGTACTCTAATTGATTTTCGAGGAAACAAAATGCACACTTAGTTAAAACTCTATTTTTAGTAAACGATTTTTCCAAAATACTTATTCAAAGTAATAAATACATAAATCTGTATACTGTAAGTATATGAAGATATATATATATATATATATTTGATAGGAAAATGACCAAATTGCCTTGAAAATGGTCTCGAAAGATTCGTAAATAATTCTTTCAAATTGTTTAAAATCAAAGAAGCTTGAAAATTAACTAAATGTGGAGGGCCAAAATTGCATGTCAACAGTAAGGAGCTTAACTTAGAATTTTTTGGGGTCTAACAATATCTCCTCCTTGGGATCATTCGTCCTCGAATGACGGCTGGACTGAGAATGGAATGGGGTTACTCTTACTATACTCAGGCCTAACTCAAAATCGCCAAGTACTTAACATAAGGTGATTATTCTGATCTAACTCACAAGATTCAGGTACTATACCTATGTAGGAAAAATCCCATAACAAGGACACTACTTCTTACTGCTACATTCAGCTAACCTTGAGCTAATATCACGAAACACCTAGTGCATCCTGCATTGCCCACATGTTAACACCACCACATTCAAGCATATAACCTTAACCACTCCTTATTAGAATTCCTCCTCCTCTCATCATTTCTACCAACAGAACTTTCATGTATTATTACCAGGAATCTTACTTATTACTAATCATAAAACCTTATCTCCTTCTCCCTCCACATTCATAACCTTAGATGGAATAAACACACCATCACTATCACAATAAGAAACAACAATCTTCTTCTCTATCATCAAACTGCTACTACCAACAACCCCACTCTCAAAATTAAAAGGGTAACTGAAGGAACTTTGGGGTGAAAGATCATAAGCATGATTCACTCGAGATATCTGATATAAGAATATGCATGGCATAACATTATGTTGCTAGACATTGAGAGTAGATTATGAATTTGTGAGACTGAACATACTATGAGACATGAATGCGTATATTAATAGGTTCATATCATGAGGCTGATATCCATAACTTTATGGATTAAGCTTGAGATTAATGGGCTAAAGTCTTTGCCCATCTTTCTGGAAACTGAACATAAATGTGAATCTCTCTGAAGTGTATGAGCATAGTTCATAGACACAATTCTGATATAAGAAAAATCATCATGATGTTGTAATAACTGAACTCTAAGGAATACGCAAGAGTATGAATGGATTGATGTACCTCCTTAACTCTTTCCAAAGACATAACTATCTCATTCTCAACACTTGACTTGATTTATCACCTTATCATCTCCCCCTTAGGCACTTTGAAATCTATGGACCTATTCCATCTTCTCTAAACTGGTCTACAAGCACCTTATTCTAATAATTGGGAAAATCTTATCTCATGGCTACTGAACTCTCCATAAACAGGTAGTAAGACTCCTTCAATTCCCAAGGAAGACCTCTTTCTAGGATGCTTCTCTTAACCTCTTCTCAATGTTTTATGAGGCCGCTTCATCTTTCTCTTAAGAGGTAATTTAATGCATACATCATCCTATCCCACATTACTATCTAAGGATGCATGAAGAAGATCATTAACTCAATTGGAATCTCATCTTATTACATACCATTTTGGTACACATCTTATTGTCTTGCTACTTCTATGACTTAGCAACCTTCACTAACCTTATCTAAGAGTTAGGATATGTCATTTGTACCACTCATATTCATTGCAACTAACATCTCAATTCCTCACCTACTCTATGTCAAGTCTACGAGATCAGATCTCAAGACTAACATCATCACCCTCATGTTGCCATTCTTTTGATCATGACGCTCATCTCAAATTCAAGCTTAATGTTTATTACTAAACCCTTATATCAATATGATTGCTCGCTTACTATACTAACTTACAACTACTAGATAAAAATTAAGAAACGCTCGCCCACTAAAACCTCATGACAAGTAGTCAATCTTTATCTCTCAGTCATCATACTTACAATTTACCGTCACACTTCCTTTAAGAACTTAAGTAGTATTTACCCATTCTCTATACATCATTGCCTAATTAGTTTTGTATCCCTCTGAATATTATGGGTTTCCTCTTAGAATCATAAGCCTAGTTTAGAGCTATCACCTCATGAACACTATACTCTTTTATTCAACAACTATACATGGCCTTCACTAACACAATGTTACATTGATAAAAACTCTTTTCGGGTTAAAGTATACTCTAACTCACCCATACTAGTAACTCTTACTATACCTTCTATCATAAAATCTACACAAACTCATCACTTCTTAGTCTACCTATAAAGGAAAACTTTTCATTAATAACTTACAATGTGCATGACTACAATAACAAAATTTTCCTCATCGCTATCTCCATTTCTTAGATTACTGAATATCTGCATGCATTCTTCTAACTTTGGGAACTTTTACTACTATTACTTATAACCTCGTAACTCTTACTATCTTTTCGGGTGTAAATACTACCCAAGCTCTAAAACACACTTCCTCATAAGGGTCTCAACTGAAACAAGGTTTAGAGAAGAGAGTATATCTCGCTTTTAGCTTGAACACATGATTCATATGAATGAGAGTGCATTCTTTCGAAACTCAATACTTAACTCACTCACGGGCTTATCTCAAGCTCCTCTACATTCTCATGACTTCCTCAAGACTTTTTCTGAGAGTAACTCATTTATAAGGATCTGCCTTTGCTTTTCAACTACCTTGAGTGTGAGGGGGTAGTCAAATAGATATGAGAAATGTACGAGTTAGAATAAATTCTTTATGACACATTTCTACTGAACGATTTAGAGAATGAAAGAAAGGAAACTTTTCTTAAATTTTTGTAGTCCCTCGTTTATATAAGTGGGGCCCTCACAACCATAAACAAGACCCTAATGAAATGACTTCACAGACACCCTAGGACAGTTGAACTCAATGCTCTAATACTAAGTTTGTAATGACTCGAGTCTAAACCCTGGACTTGGCTAGCACTCGAGAACCATTGTTGGTCCCCAAGGAAACCCTCATCCTGGTTGACTACAAGAGAAAGACCAACTCAAGCATACATAAGCATCAAATTGAAAGAAACATTTAAAAATAACTTACTAAATCTCAAAATTTTGTTGAATATACTGAGTATGAAACCTAAGTTTAAATAAAACATTTAAAAACTGAAAGACTCTCCAAAAATATCTATATATGAAGCCTCTACTATATATAGACGAGTGTCGGGAAAAGACCCACGACTACTCAAAATGTTACTAATATTAACAACTCATAAAACTGGAGTCGTCCAAAAGAAAGGAGGTCTTACTAAAAAGCTGGAGAGCAGACGAACTGATCTCAACGGACTCTTGTTGAGGATCCTAAGAACTTGTATCTGCATCATTAAAAGATGCAGTTTGAATGACATCAGTACATTGATGTACGAGTATGTAATATAGTTGAATAACAAATAACTGAATGAAAGGATTGCAATAGATATAGACATATACTCAACTGAATGTAAAGAAATAAAGGAGTGAAATCATTAAAATTTTACAAAAATACTAATCAACTCTGAACTCAACATATAAAGTGATATAACAAAAATACACTTTTAACTGTATTTGGGAGATTCTCTAACCGACAACGATCAATATGAGTTACGTGAAAACACAGTGTCCCGCCCACGCTGCCAGAACTGTCCTATACCTTGTCGGGGTATAGAACACCTCAACTAAGTGGATCCACTAAGCTCTGCCTGAAGGCTCTTAGGATTGATCTAAAAATTATGACCATGTACCCATGTTGGCATACATAGTTTATGAGGAATGTGAGTTGTCTCAACTCATCCCCATATCTGTGCTCTATACTACTCCCAATAATATATACTCATGCTCAATGTTTTAAAACATACTCTTCCTTTGGTTTGAGAGAATTTCTCAAACTATCCTCTAAAAAGAGGTACATACTCTGAAATATCTATGAACTCATTAACTCATTCAGAAATCTAAATTTTTCTTTTCTCAATGTAAAAACTAATACCTTTGGAAATACTTAGTTCCATTATATTCTTACTCAATTCATATTTGAAAACTATTTCTCAGAAATATATCAAAATCATATTGTGATATGATCATTGATGACTCGAGAAGTCATACTGTAAAAACATTGATGGCATAACTTGATACCATACTGTTTAAGCATTGATGGCATACTCGACTGTCATACTAATCATGTTTTAAAAAAACTCTTTCTCAAACTCATCTTTACTTCCTCAATAACCCAGTTTAAAACTCAAATGTTGACTTTAAAAAGCTTCTCAAGATTTATAATTGAAAATAGGGTTCATGCTGAATTATAGACATTAACAATCAACTCAAGGATCTCAATAGCAATATAGAAACTCAATACTCGGAAATCAAGGACTCTAGAACTCAGAATTCAATGATACTTCTCATCTAAAAAATACTCAATTCATAGAGTTCATGCTGAAATATAGACATGAATGAATCTACTCAAAAATCTTAATGCATAACGTATATCAATTCAATAATTAGGAATAGAATTTCAAAAAGAATCAAGAACTCAAGAACTCAAGAACTCAAGAACTCAAAATCAACTCAGATCAAGAATACTCAAATCTAGGGATATAAACCTAGATTACTCTTTTACTAATTTGAAAGTATATGTTGGGCGTGAGGACGAACTAGTACAACACTATGATAGCCTTACATACCTGGAAGAACAAGGTTCATGAAGAATCTTGAAGAAGAATTTGATTAGCTCGAAGGAGAAAAATCAAGAAATCCTTTCTTGAGATTTCTTAAATTAGATTCTTGAAATTCTATGGCCAAGAATTATGATTCTCATTAATGATTCATAATTTTATGAACAAAATTGAATTGGAAAGAATGAAATTCTTGGAGAAAGACTTACTTTGAAGAAGAATCTTGAATGGAGTGTTCTATTTTGATTTTTCCCTTAGGGTTTTGTCTTAGGGTTTGAGAGAGGAGAGATTGGGAGATTAAGAGATAAAAGTCTGATTGCTTTTGATCTTTAATTAATCAAGAAATTCATTTAGGGTTTTCTTATAGGTAAAAATACAAAAAAAAACCATTTTTAATGATTTCCCGTCGGCTAATTCGTCACTTCACTGTATGAGGTTACTAAAATGGCCATAACGTTTTACTTGAAACTCGGATTGACGCAAAATTAGTGGCATTGGAAAGATAATTCAAATACCTTGAATTTGATAGATTATGGGTCAGGTAACTCTTTATATTCTAAGAGATATGATCATTTGAAGTTGACCCTAGTTGAATCTTACATGAAAATTTAATCGGTAAGGAAACTTTCAACTCAACTTTTTGCTAGGAGATTTTAGTGACCTTAATTCATATCCAGATTCATTCCAACACTAAATAATTGACCTTAACACCTAAGAAAATTAAGAGTCACTTAGTACGACGTTATACGCAATTCAAGAATGGTTACGAGATTAACTTAGAATATTGTTTTTGGGTGTTACATTATAATTCCAACTAATTGTCAAAAGAGTCTCAAAATGACATAACATGTGTTGTTTGAGGTGTTTAAAATAAATAAGGTCGAGTTAAAGTGTGAAGAAAAAATTGGTGCCAACTTTAAGAGATTGACGATGGATTCCGCCTTAATAGAAAATCGCAAATGATTGGGTTTCTGGGGTTACTTACCAATATATATAGGCAACCAAAACTATTTTCAATACAATGATCATATGTATATGTAATGTATCGATATTGTATAATTATGTATAAATGGTGTATAACTATGTATCAGATATGTATATACATATATATACATTTTTTATATAATAAAGTGTACATTGCATATCGATGTTTTCAGTCCTAACCAACTCAAATCTTCTCTAAACAGTCCCGAAATTTAGATATGAGCTCGTTTCAATGTTTCGAGTTTTTTTTAAATATTATTAACTCGACATGATTCATATTTGCGCAGGGCTGTCTTAACCCATAGGCTACTAAAGTCATCGCTTGGGGCCCCATATTTTTGGGGGTCCCATTTAAAAAAAGTAGTTACTTATAAGTGTTATTTAAAAAATAAATTATATGTACTATGAGTGTTATGATTTCTATCAAGGAAACTGCGAATGAGATGAAAATAGAACCTGAATTTCGTAAGAACCAATTGAGATGAATATAGAACTTGAATTACGTAAGAAACAATCGAAGCATATGAAAATATTTTTGGTTTCTTATTTAGTGGTAAATTTAGATCACTAGATGATGAGAATTTAAAAAAGACATTGTCTTAACCTTGAACTTTCTTTAACACATAATAGTTATTCTGATATTGAGGGTTTAGATTTATGAATAAAATGTGTTAAGAGAAATAATACAAATAGAAGATAATGATCTAACAAAGATACTCAATAAAATAAAAAAAAAGACTTGATTCTTTTTCAAATACACAAATTCCTTATAGAATAATGTTAACGGTTCCAGTAACTATTGTCTTAGCCGAAAGAAGATTTTTGAAACTAAAATTGATTAAATCTTATTTAAGATCAACAATGTCTCAAGAGAGTTGATTGAATGGATTAGCTATATCATCAACTGAAAAGGAATTATTAAAGCAAATCGATTATAAAACAGTAACTAATGACTACACTTAAAAATAAATTAGAAAGAAGATTTTATGTAACACCCCGACTTTTCAAAACGTCTAAATTAACTCGTATCTTTGTGGAAAGAACAAGAGAGTGATTAGTAAATTAAAAATGATGTGGTATGTCATATTTTAAGTGTTCAAGGGTTGTATCTCAAGTTTTGAATTTAAGTAAGTGGCGAAATAAATGTTGGCAGGAGTTATCGTAAGTTCCTTTTTAAGATTTCTCTGAAATTTGGGCCAAATGTCTTGGAGATTTTCTCCCAGTATATAAAAAGTTATTGGGCCCATGACCTATCGAATCGAAGGTCTACGAGTCTAGTTTCCAACGCATTAAACTATTTGTTCATACGACTTCAGAATAGAGAGATATTTGCGTTTTTGTGGGACTGCACAAGCAGGCACGTGAGGTGGGGCCCTAGGTCGGTGGAACTTTACATATATCTTCTTCTCCGAACTTTTTCTTCATTTTTATCTAAAAATCAGAGAAAAATAGAGAAACCCATTTCTAGGATCAACTAAGGTACATATTTTCTCGACTTAAGTCCTCGATAAAAGTTGTTCTACACGTTGGGCTCATCATCGTGGTATAATTTATTTTATCAATTTCGTAGCATATCACACTTTAGTGTTGTGACAGCAAGTGTTTGGGCATATTTTCAAGTTTTGAGGTGTATTACAAACTTATAATCAAGGTAAGACCCTTCTTTCATCAACTCTAGCTTTGACAGGTTGCAAATTACAATTTGCGACGGAAATACATATCTTTTATCGGATTTTCGTTGTATTTTCTATTCTTTTGTGTTGATTCTGATCTTGCCTTGTTGTAGTATCAATGGG